>NBIL01008319.1:0-10296 GCA_002752925.1 Viola pubescens var. scabriuscula
GGAGGAAGTATGGTTGAGTTATAGTGATCACTGGGAAAATACATGTAATTAACTAAGACCAACCTCAGAGCAAGACGTGAGAAGTGGGGAAAATTACTGCTTTCGAAGGGAGAAACAATCACACAGCTAGGAAAGGTTTTTTTTACAGTTGATAAGATTTACTAATAGGATTGAGATTAAAACTATTAAAACATATTCGTACGGTACGAGCACTGAGTTTTGATTTATTTACTTTCTTTGACTTACGAATAAGATGCTTGGTAAATTATATATAACCAAATGGCCCTAATCATTAGCTAATCAAGATTGGTAAATTAGGAATGACATGCTTCGTACTAATATAAACTCCCTAATCATTAGTTATTCAAGCTTGTATCACCTAAATAAGGCATCATTCCTTTTTATTTTTCCACCTTCCGGTGTTCCGTATATTTTCTCTAAATATTTAATAATTTTCGCTCGAGTATTGACACTTAAAAATGAATAGGTATATATTTACAACGTTTTCTCAAATTTTCATACTCAAATTCATAGATAAGAGTATTCAACTTTATTATTCGATCATAACTAATTAAACGGCAAAAAGCCAATCATAAACCATAAATTCAATTTGAAAAAGAGGAGAAAAAAAAAATGTAGCATCAGACGGACGTTTTGAAAAAGCTGGAACAGGTAGGTAGCTTGGTACTTTTGCACTATGAATTAAGTTGCTTACTCGATCACTAATCTGAAAATTCTTGCTTAAAAAATGGACCCACTTGCATTATTAAAAATAAATAAAAGTAATTAATAATTGAGTAGGTCATATCCGCGTCACCTAAAAAAATAAATTAAATACGTTTAAGATTAATTCCAATTGTTTTGGTATAAAATTTCTGCATGTTACAATCAAAGCACAACAACTTCCAGGTCAAATCACAAAACTCTCTGTCGTTTATGGTAAACAGGAGAATCATTATCGTAACAATTAATTAAAAGTTAATTAATACATCATCAGCAGTATTGTAATTTAGTTGGTGTGTTAATAGTGGTATTTTTTTAGAGTAATACTTTCGATTAAAAGAGATTCGTAAAAAAAGAGTATTATTATATTTTTTTATAAGTAAAGATAAGATTCGAATTCGAATTTCTACTAATATTTTATCATTAACGAATAATTAATGAGCTATATGTTCGAACAAATTATGTTATGTTAAACTTATGCAATTAAATTGGTTCTTTTCATATTTAAGTCTCAATTAGTAACATTTTTTACTTTAAGGAGACCTTTTCTTTTCCTCTTCCAAATACTGAACTGTCACGTAATAAAAAAATCAAACTGGACCTGAGGTCATAATCGTCTTTTACCACACAGCACAATATAAGAAGCAAACCAGTTGATTTTTATAGTGGGGTAACCATTTTCTTTTCTTTCTTTCTCGTTCTCTTCATTAACTCGGGAATCGTACCATAATCGTCAACATCCAAAAGATCGGGCATTTCCTCTCTTCTTTTTACAAAATCTAAAGACGCGCACAATCACAGAAAAAAAAAAAAACCCAAGTCAATAAACAGTCTGTGATTTCAACCATCTTCTTCATCACAAACTCCTAAAAGGTACAAACTTGTGGCTCCACCATATTTCTGCTGTGCTGTTATGTGTTGTATCTCTGTATTTGCATAGAGTTACTTACTTCGACATGTCTACTTCCATTTTCATTTTAAAAGCTGTAGTGTAAAAGTTTGTGTATAAAGGATTAGCTTTTATGCTCATATGGATTAAAAGAATGCAGCTTTTAAACTTTAATGGACAGTTCAAAAGGCAAGTTTTGGTCTTTTTAGTGATAATTTGACTTTTGCTTGTTTATTAATTCTTCTCCTTTTATGGAGGGACTTTTTATCTAATCCTTTTGACACTCGAACTGGGTTTTTTTTAATAAGTTCTATATGTTTTCTGAATCTGATATGAAGGGGGGTTTTTCTGTGTTTATTAGTGATTTATATCCAGATTTTGTTACGTGTATAGGTTAAATGACTAAAAGATATGAGGGTATTGTTGCAATCTTATTATAAGATCTTTTTATGGGGCTAAAGATGTTGCATAGCGTGGGAGGAACTTGAGGTTGGTTGAAGAGTTGTGAGGATTCATCGTGATCCTTTATGCATGTCTGGCGCAGTGGCCATTGGTGATGGGAATTTGGAACGAGCACGGACTAATGTGGACAGAACAAAATCAGTTGATTGCATTACAGACAGAGACCTTTTCTCCTTATCATTCAATGGTGAAGCTGGCCATGATTCTTCAGACGCTGCTGCGTTTAGAGTTGGGGAAATGCTTCTTTCGAATGGGGAATCATATTCCGGGTCATTGCTCGGCAATGTCCCCGAGGCTAATGGGAAGTATGTATGGTTAGATGGTTGTGTGTACGATGGCGAGTGGCGACTAGGGATAAGGCATGGACACGGAAAAATTCAATGGCCTTCTGGAGCTGCTTATGAGGGTGAGTTTTCAGATGGGTATATACATGGCACGGGAACCTATATTGGTTCCAATAATTTGACCTATAAGGGAAGATGGCGGTTCAATCTCAAACATGGGTTGGGATATCAAGTTTATCCTAGTGGAGATTTCTTTGAAGGCTCTTGGATCCAAGGAACACCTGAAGGACCTGGTAAGTATACTTGGGCCAATGGGAATGTTTACATTGGGAATATTAAAGGTGGGAAAATGACTGGGAAAGGGACTCTCACATGGATAAATGGGGACTCATATGAGGGAAGCTGGTTAAATAATGTGATGCATGGGTTTGGAATATATACATGGAGTGATGGCAGTTTCTATGTTGGAACTTGGACATGTGGTTTAAAGGATGGGAAGGGGTCTTTCTATCCGAGAGGTAGCAGGTTTCCAGCCATGCAAGAGCGGTATCTAAATGCTCTAAGAAAAAGGGGGCTATTGCCGGATTTGAGAAAGCAGAACATTGCTCATATTCATCATGCATCGTCAGTGGACATGGCGGATATGAAGGTCAGTGGAAATCATGGATCTCTCCGCAATTCGTCTGCTAAACTATCCAAGGGTAATCTGTTAACTTTGGAGCAGTCTCGCCACAAAAATATTGCCCTAGAGAGGCGCTGGAGTCTTGAAGTATCTATTGAGAAGGTGATGGGACACGATTCGTCATTAGACTTATCTGAATCCTTAGATGGCGTACCAAAGGCGACCGAAATAAACACACCGCCAATCTTGGAACGGGAATATATGCAAGGTGTTCTAATAAGTGAACTTGTGTTGGACAATCATTTTTCGTCATTGTCCAAAAGTGCAAAACGCAGACAAAGGAAACTCGCAAAAGAAGCTAAAAGGCCTGGTGAAATGATCATTAAAGGGCACAGAAGTTACGATTTAATGCTCAGTTTGCAGCTTGGAATCAGGTACAGCCAATTCCTGACTCATTCTACTCTCACACCCATAATGTTCCAATTTTCTGTGTTTCTTTTCTTGGCTTCTGAAAGCACATTACTTTCTTTTCTGATGAAGTTGCTGCCATAATCTTTATCCATTTCTCTTCCAATCACCCTGCAACTGTTGTGAGCTAACTTCTCTCCCTTTCTACCACATAGTTAATACTTAACGTACCTTTGTGTTGGCACTCTTCTCACTTGTCACTGTTATTTGAGGGAGTGAATGACCTTAGCCTGAAGAAAGATGCAACAATGCTCCTTGACAGTGCTATCAGGTTTTCAGGTTTGATGTGTGCTCACTAACATTGTCCATCCACTCAAATATTTTACTAGTTTGACACAGAGCAGGACCTGCTATCATAAATAACTGAAAAGAAAGTCCACATTTGCATATAGCTGGATTTTTTTTTCCAATGTTGCGTTGAATTTCATCTCACACGCACAGTGATTTTTTTTGCAAAGACTGAACTCGCGATTACAAAATGGTCAGGTATACTGTTGGTAAGATTACGCCTGTGCAAAGGCGTGAGGTTCGCACTGCAGATTTTGGTCCAAGGGCAAGCTTTTGGATGCATTTCCCCAAAGAGGGTTCCCAGTTAACGCCACCTCATCAATCAGATGACTTTAAGTGGAAAGACTACTGCCCAATGGTTTTCAGGTACTTGCCTGGCCTTCAATTTGTTACTGCTAGGAGAGTTGAGGAAGGCCATTATTCTGCTTGATGAATTTTCTTGGCATCCATGTCACCCCTTAGTTTATTTAGCCCTGCTGAAACTTTAATTCGGTAGCTGCGCTTATATGTAAATAAGCTAATTTCTCTTATTTAGGTAACTGCAATTCTTTCTTTCCATTTTTTCCTCTATCCACATTTCAATCATTACTACTTAATAGTGCACAGCAAAGGTTCAAGTTGGTTGTCCTTTTATTTCCATGTTGACAAGTCCCCTTTTCAATGCTCATTCTAGGAATTTAAGGGAGATGTTCAAGATTGATGCTGCTGACTACATGATGTCCATTTGTGGAAATGATGCCCTTAGGGAACTTTCTTCTCCTGGAAAGAGTGGTAGCATCTTTTTTCTGTCTCAAGATGATCGATTTATGATTAAGACACTCCGAAAATCTGAAGTACAGGTTTGCCATCTCTTATGAACTTCTCCTTTTCTCTGGAAAACTATTATTATTACTTGCCTCATGGGAGGGATTTTTCTTTCCCTTCTTTTCTGTAGTATTTCTCAGTGGGTATAGAAAAGGCAGGTCTCCACCTTTTATTTTTCCAGAGTACATGGTAGGAATGATGTGTAGCAAATCCTAGGTTCAATCTCTACCCTTTTATTGTTTTTGAATTTCCACCTACACAGGGTGTGAATGCCTGGAGTCCCATATCCCTGATTGACTAAATGGCTTGCATTCTCCAATAATAGAACCAAGTACAATTTTATCTTGTGAGTTTCTTTTGATATAATATGGTGTCCCGGATCCCTTTTCGGGCCAAACTAATCCACACCCACCGAGTTAGAGCCCGCAGGCCGGCCTAAGTGGTACCTTAGGGATTTTAAAGCAGCTACTTACTCCAAGACTTGAATACTAGACCTTAGAGTGCCAGCGTGAGTTCTAAACCAACTCCGCTGCCTCCCCTTTGGTATTAAACACACTACTCACAGTATGGATTTTTGTGATGCTTTCTAGCAAAGTATTATAGCGATATTTTAACAGAGATAACCATCTTACATTTGCTCTGCTGCCTGCTCCTATTCTCAAAAGATCCAATATATGTTAATTTCTACTTATCAGAGCTCTGATTTTTAGGTACTTCTGAAAATGCTTCCAGACTATCATCACCATGTGAGAACATACGAAAACACTCTCATAACCAAATTTTTCGGTCTTCACAGGATCAAACCTTCAAGTGGTCAAAAGGTAATCAGTGTGGTAACCTTCTGTGCATGTAATGTTGGCATAGCCAGTTCTTTGCGTACTTCAATAAGCTACCTATAATTGGTTCCAGAAACATGTCTTTTCACCTTGTGGTGCTTGCAAAGGCTAAGATCTGTGGCCTATCTTCTGAATTGCAGTTTCGCTTTGTAGTGATGGGAAATATGTTCTGCACGGAGTTGAGGATCCACCGAAGGTTTGATTTGAAAGGTTCATCACTGGGGCGATCTGCAGACAAAATAGAAATTGATGAGAACACGACTCTGAAAGATTTGGATCTAAACTACTGCTTCTATTTGGAACCATCTTGGCGGGAATCTCTACTGCAGTAAGTGTACTTCCTTAGCCAATATGTTATTTTGTTCACATCTGGGGAGTCTATATCAACAGTCTCTAGGTGGGAAACCCTACTTTGTCTGATCTCTTTTCACTTTTCTGATAAAACAAATCAACAAGTTTACTCGGTAGATATAGATAGATTCATGTGCATGGAATAGCATTATTCTTGGTGTTTATTTCTAAAATTGGTGGTCGTGTTTTTGTGGAAATTCTGGATTATGTGTAAAAGTCTTGTGTTACTTTTACATGGATCTTTTACAGAGCATACCTTGCTGGTCTCTTAAACTTTAGACGATATTTGTATGCCAATGGGGTCGTCATATTTGTCACGAGTGGATCTTTGGCTCCTTTATGGAGTTGCTTTTTTATATACATCTTTATGCAGGCAGATTGAGACTGACAGCAAATTTTTAGAAGCACAGCACATAATGGATTACAGCCTTTTACTAGGTGTACATTACCGAGCTCCACAACACCTACGCTCTCGAATGTCCTACCATCAGAATATAGCAGCAGAAGGGTTGGGAGTTTTGGATGAGGAAGGTAGAGAATATTGTTTAATATATGATGTCTGGTTAGGAGTTTACTTCAACCCACTTAATTTAATTTTCAAGTACTTTATGTTGTTAAAAGCTTAAAGATGAAAGCTTGGTACACATACCAGAAACGGTAGGAAATAAAAAGGCAATAAAAGCTATAGAATTCAAGTTTTTATCTTCGTTTTTGTTTTTATTCAACTTCTACAGAAGAATTGGATGCTATTGCTATACTAAATAACAAAGGAAATTGGAGATCAATATTTTTCCTGTAAACTCAGCAGTTATATGACTTGGATACTGGAGTCATAGTATTTTGTGCCTCGGGTTAAATGTGCTAATAATGTGGTATTGGGAAGTTGTCAGTGAGAGTTTTGGTAGGAGCACTAAATTGTCATTGTCTATGTTTTTCTGATTTGATTTATCATTTACGTAGTTTTGTCTCATTCATGATACTGGAGTGGGAATTCATGCATAGCATTAGCATCCATCAAATCTATTGTGGGCAGTGATCCAACCAGTCTCACCTCTTTCAAGCTTGCACATTGTTTTTCTGAGGGTATCTGATTGGAATTTGTTGGTGACATTTCACTGTCAGATACTATTGAGGATGAACACTATCCTCAAGGTCTCGTGTTGGTCCCTCACGGAACCGGTGATGATAATACTGTTGTGGGTCCTCACGTTAGAGGTAGCAGATTGAGGGCATCATCTGTTGGCTATGAGGAAGTGGATCTCCTGCTTCCGGGTACAGCAAGGTATGTGGTATGATGATATATCTATACTATTGAGGATGAACACTATCCTCAAGGTCTCGTGTTGGTCCCACCCTATCCTTCCATTTGTGATCTCTATACTTGGCATCTCTATTTAGCCAACCTAACATGTTAAGTAGTAAGAAATGTTATATAGCTGCATTCCGAGGAAAGTAGTTGACTCTGTTGTAATTTGTTTGTCGGTTCATCTTTAAACTCCGTAAACAGGCTCCAAATCCAGTTAGGCGTAAACATGCCAGCAAGGGCAGAACAGATATCAGGGAAAGAGGAAAAGCAGACCTTTCAAGAAGCGTACGATGTTGTTCTTTATGTTGGCATAATTGATATATTGCAAGAGTACAACATGAGCAAAAGGATCGAGCACGCTTACAAATCTCTACAGTTCGATTCCTTGTCTATCTCTGCTGTCGATCCGACATTCTACTCCAGGCGATTCCTACAGTTCATACAGAAGGTGTTCCCTGGTAATGCTGTTGCATTGTAGAAACGTTTTTTGTCCAGGTCTATTGGTTCTTGTTGTCAATGTTTATACATTTATACAAAAGGCTATTTTCTGGATTCTGATGCTTATGAAATTCCTCTCCACTGTCATGATTGGCTGGATGGAAATTTTTGTACAACTTTATTGTAAACAATGAAAGCAGTGTTGTCTATTTTTCACTTTCGACGCACCACGTTCTTTAAAATTAGTTTTTACCTTAAATTTACTTACTATTATTTTTATTCTGGTGCAATTAGAGAAAAAAGACCATGATAAGTTGACTATTCACAAGTATTTGTAACTATTAAGAAATTCCGTACACCTTGGCATCCTACTTTGTAGAAAGTAGGAAGCATCACTTCGCATAAATAGTCAATTTTCTAACATTTCTTGGTAGAAAAAAAAAACACCTCAAGATGCTCATCGCAAATTTTCCTTCCCAAAAAGAGAAATTCTGGCTAAGCTTAACGCAAACAAACAGGTAAACTCATTGTTGACCTCATGGTGAATGCATTCATATTCAAACAAAATCCGTACATTCATGTTTCAACACAGTTCCCTGACAAAAGTGAATCTACAAACACATACAAATCGGGGAGCTGCTATCCCATGTTGGGAGGTGGTGGCGGTGGACGCACATGTTGGCCAGGAAAACCTTGGGGAGGCGGCGGCAATGATGGTGGTCTGCCAGGAGTGAAGTTCGCCATAGGACCACCACCTCCGGGAGGTGGTGGTGGGGGAGGTGGAGCTCCGCCTGGAGGCATGGGCCTAGGAGCATTCCCCATTGGTGGAGGAGGGGGTAATGATCCAGGTGGCGGCGGGGGTCTCACACCTGGAGCTAGTCCTTGTGTTGGAGGAGGGGGTGGTGGAGCTTGGGGAGCTGTGCCATTGGCCGTGGGGACTGATGGAGGTTTGCTTCCTTCTGGCGGCTTTGGTTTGAAATATAGTTGCAACTGCACATAAAAAATCCATGTTATATAACTAAAGAATGTAATAGATAGAAACTCTCAAACAAGAAGCAAAATGTCAGGAGCTTTCACATAAACCACAGAAATCAGACACCAGCACAAGGGTGGTCCAAAATGGATTTCAATTGCAGCCAAACTTGGTCATGGTGGTAAAAGGAAAGCTTAACCGCCAGCATACACACTCACAAACAGATCACAGGTAAAATAAACAACTGATAGAGATTGCCATGCATCCTGATTCCCAACAAGGAGGTTGGAAGTTGAGCCTAAAAAGGGGGTTCGAACTTGAGCCTAAAACACCCAAGTTAACACTTGAATCACATAACATCAAGCCTAGTTAACACTTAAATCACACAATATCAGACAAGCAAACAGTAACTCCTGAAAAAAACATGGTAGGAATACGCAGAGAATGTATCAGAGAACGTACTGTGAACATCTTGGAATCTGGATCCCAATGCGAGAAGAACTTGTTCGTGGATTTGTCAATCTCCGTGCTAGGAACCTGAAACACAAAGAGAAGCATTTCGCATCTAAACTTAAAAGAAGAAGAAGCAGAATCCAGTAAAATAAGAAGCAATACAAAACTCTCATGAAAGCTTCACCAATTTTACCTTGAAAGAAATGATCTCATAAGGTTCTGCAGCAAACAAAAGATACTGGTATCTCTTATCATGAGGGTATTTTTGCTGCATCCACAACCACATAAGCCCATTAATTAGTTCTAAACAATGTCTCACCTAAATTAGCAAAAAGTAAGAACCTAGAAGAGAACATACCTGCTCATAAGATGACATAAACCTATGCCTCGGCTTCGCATTATCTTCAATTTCGGGATATTCGATCTATACAATCCATAACACAACACAAATTTAACAACCATACGGAAAACAAATAAACAAGCCAAAACACAAAGCATGAACATAATCATACCTGAAAGAGTAAAGACCTCTGCTTCGTTTCAGAATCAAACTGCTTGGTCACACGATAACCAGGCCGACCAATCTTTACTGCAGAAACATTGCAAATCAATCATCAATAACGCAATTTTCTTCAACAAGAGTGAACAAAACGCAATTCTATACAAATTTCCTTTACCTGTTTTGCGGATATTGACTTTGCGTTTATTAGGTTGGGGCAACGCCGGAGAATCCTTGGCTTCACGCGCCGCTCTTTTAGCTAAATTGGTCTGGTGGCGTTTGCCTTGAGTGTGGGCTAAGTAGTTGCCTTCATTGTTGTGCAGAGTTAGACAGAGCTTGCACTCGTAACTGCCGAGATGGTTGCGCATGAAATAGGGATCTTTGGCGAGATCTATGGTTTCTAACGCAAGGCGGCGCAGACGCTCACGGCGGTCGATGGCCTCATTCTGGGCGGAGGCGGCGCCTCCGCTGCCTGGCTTCGAACCCCACTCTCTATCCATCGTTCAGTTCCGAGTGAGCACCGCTCTGCTGTCTGTGCCGGTTTGTCGAAGTTCGTTTTGGTGAATGAGAGACGAAGAGTCGAAGACAGAGTGGTAGAGATTTTTGTGAGGTTTTAATCAGTGGATATGGGCCAAGAAATTGGGTTTGGGCTTTTTTCAAGAGTGATGTTGGACTTTCCTTAAGATGTGTGTACATGAGTTTAAAATTCAGAAACATAGCTGATTTTTCTGAGAATATTCTCTCTTCTAGTGATATCTTTATTTTTACTGAAATTAAACAAAAAAATCAGCACAAAATCCAAGATCTTGTGTGATGGTATCTAATGCTTTCATCCATTTGTTGTATTTAATATTGTTGCTGAATGGTGTCTTATTATTTAACTAAAATATATATATATAT
>NBIL01008356.1:0-11928 GCA_002752925.1 Viola pubescens var. scabriuscula
AGGATTCCCTTGGCTAGATCTTACCAATTGCTCCACATATCATCCGGGTCTTGAACCTTAGGCCGGATCATATCAAGTCTCGACACTCAAATCAAGTAAAGATGCGCCCACATAGACCCTCACAAAAACTCCTCAAATAACTTGTATAGTTTTCTTTGGATCTAAATTACAAGCTGCTTTGATTCAGGGCCGTATAACTTGACAAAAGAGAACTCAATAAATGCTAGCTTATAGCGAGGATCCAAAATAAGTGTCATTGAGAACGCTACACTATAGCATGATCTTTAGTATTTCAAATACTACTTCTTTATTCTATTTGCCATATCAGAAATGACCTCATAAACACTTTCCTCTTCTTCAGTTAAATGCAATCCAATCTTCCATACACTATAGAAATATAGGTTAGTAGTAGGATATTTGGTTCCACGAAAGTGAGTGGAAATAACATAGAATGACTTCAACAATTTTATTAAAAAGTTTGAGTCAATCGCAACCACATGTTCAAATGCAGTACGGATAGAAACAACACTCTGAATCATCAAATATGTGGAGTTCCATCTTGTTGGCACGTCTTGACCTAATCTTGATGGCAAAGAACATTGTAAGATGCACTCAACAAATTTTACTTTTCTTCCATAAGATCCCCTTACATACTTGACACACTCTAATTTTATCTATTATTCGACAAGTAGTCATGAGCCCTCTTGGACAATCAAATTTAGAATAGGAGCCCCAAAATGCACATCAAAGAAGTTACCCATACAAGACACATGAAAGAAGTTCCTTTTTTTTTTTTTATATATACCTTAAGCACATCAGACTTGATACTATTTCTAGAAATATTTTTCACAGTAGGATTCAAGTATGTGTGCACATCTTTAATACCTTCATGTGCTGCAAATGAAAAGGGATAATCATGCCTAATTATGGCCATAACAACTTTTTTCGCGATAAACTTCTTGGTCTACTTCAGGATGTGATAATTCAGACTCTTGACCTTCTCGCTTAGCACAAATATTAAGATGATGCAATAAATTCTTGGTACCATGAGAACCCACGATATTATATGAACGAAGACACTTACATCTCACTTAAGTATTGTAGGGTGAGTAGAGTTGGGTTCTTAGCTGAAAATTTGTGAGACAACCTTGAGCTCTATAACTTAGCAGCCCATTATAGTATCTCTAGTAGCTCCAATAAGCAACTGGTTTCAAATCATCAATGGAGAAATAGGAATGGAAGAGATCGATGTTTGTTTTTGTGAGAAAAGTTGCGAGGGAGAAATTCACTGGGATTGCGTGCATTTTTTAAAGGATTTGGGTTTAATTGGATACCCATGCCCAAACCCAATAAAACTCACGGTGTTTTGTTTCAGATGAGTATCTTCTTATTTTACCCATTTAAGAATTAAATAGAACCATTTAATATCTATACTCAATTTATTAATTGGATATGGGTGTATAATTGGGTATGAATATATATTTCACGCCGCTAATTACCAGTAAGAGGCATTAATATTCAATTAGAACTTTTTATAGCCCCTACCAAAAAAAAAAACTTCATGTAGTATCCAATTTTTTATGGTTTGTCTAGGATGATTATGTGATTTTTTTTTTAGTTATTAGTGTTTATGTAACTGTTTATTTAAATTTTATTCTCGAGATCATCATACTTTTTAGTTGTATGCGCTTCTTTTTTTTCAATAATCTTTTATGACGTAAGCATATATTTATAATAAATAATTTTTAAAAATGTAATTAAATAAAAATAACAAAATAAAAATATTGCACGCGCATCACAGACTAATTGTTATTAAATTTTAAGTATTTTTTTATATTTAATACGCAAATTTATACTGGAATCTAACAATGTTTATTGTCAACGTTGCTATGTTGTTTTTATACTAATGTTAAAAGATCTTAGTATTTTTTGAGGGTTTTTGAATGAAAACATTTAGTTTTTGTTAACACATAACCACTCAATTTTGAAACATGAGTGACAATTACATCAGAAGATATTGGTACAATTATGCTCTTGTTGTAGGTTTAACACCAGGTTTCCAGATGTAAAGAAAATAACACTTGCATAATACAAAATTGCAGAGAAAATGAGTCTTTTAACTTGCATTTTCAATTAATATATAAGAATCGATATAAAATAATTTGTGCCCTATCGGATAAAGAACGTCACATTCACCAATGGAAAATACAAGCACTTTAATAGCACTATATTAAAATAAGAAATGAGAATTTCAAAAAAAATCATCAAAATGAAAGTTTACACCTTACATACTTTTATCATATCTAATTTTTCTTTTTCCTACTGCGACTTGCATAAATACTTTATAAATACTTACTGTGCAAAGGTTTTGGCTAATAATTCAAAGAATATGAAACCAAAACAACAAAAAACATGAAATCAAAAACCTTGTCACTTCCTTCATGAGCGTGCTGCAGGAAAATTAAATTATCAGTCAGGCAGTTTTTTTCTGAAAGCTTGAAGTGATAAAAACATCACAACATAGCATTTGTTAAGAACTAGTGAGGGCACAAGTGCTTGGCTGGAGCGAGGAGGAGGAGGAAGAGGAAAAACTTGTTACCTCTGCCTTTTTTGGTTAGGAACATTAGATTACACTTTATCTTTCTTTCCCGAATCGGCTCCATCTTTCTTTCCTGCCAGAATCATAGAAATCTGGAGGCCTCTACTGAACGCTTGATTGAAGAGCAAGCGAGTCTGGAACTCCGATACGAAAGGAAACCACGACAAAACTGCTATTGGCATGAATATTAGCATTCCCATGATATACTCATATGCTCTTGCCAGCTCCTTTAATGAATCCCAGATTCCTATGCGCTTAAACAATCCTCTGCATGCTTGCCCGATCTTTGAAGGACATGAAACAAGCGAACATTGGTCAGTAAAAAATTGCAGATCAGTGAAAATATATATTCTTCTCAAAGGGAGGTAGTAGCATGAAGTTTAATCAACCCAGAGAACTAAAAAACAATTTTTTTTAAACAACTGATTTCACAGAAATGGCAGGCTCACGTTTAGAACAGCCAACGAAACAGTGAAGTGTGGTTTAGGTGGAGAAAATCATGTGTTATGCAGTTCAGAAGCAACAGCAGAAATTGGTCCGAGAACAGAAAAAAATGTGGATTCGGGAACTTCATGGATAAAAAAGGCACATGGAATAAATGTGTAGAGACTTTCACTACATCCTTTAACAACCTGAATATGCTTAGGATAGACCCAATAGACATTAACTGATTTAAAAAAAATTATAAATTATGAAACAGAAAATTTCCGACAGTATGTAACATAATCCCCAGAGAATTCCCCAGTTGATGCTGAAGAAACTGGCTAATATCTAAAGCCATATAGATAAAAGAGGTATGATGAACTTACAAGGAGAATGGCCCATCCAGTAGGCAAAAAAGCAAGGATGGAAGCAAACATATCTTCAATTGAGAGGTTGCAAACCACAACTAAGACAGTCATGACTGACAAGAAGCCAAGGAATAAAAGTGCTTTGAGAATCCTGACCATGAGCTGGACGTCAGGCCGGAAATTTCTTCGCCCCATTGATACCATCTGACAACAACAACAAAAACATGTAAAATCAATAAGCCAGGTTGATAGGCATCTCAGATCAAAACAAGAGTAAAATTGAACTATCTTATCAGATCACCAAAAGGCACAGATAGGGGAAGTAGAAGAACCTAAAGTTAAAAGATACAGTATTCCCATAGATGTGAGTCACTTCGAGTAACACAATTTCGATATTTAAGTTTGATTGACAAACCTTTAAGACGATAAGAGCAATGATCATAACCACCCAAGAGAGTCCATAAACCTACAATAAATGAACATCAAAGTTTCTTCACAAAAGCTGTGATGGAGTAGAAATCAAGCTCACTATCATGGGCAAAATAAATACACAAATTTGAAATTTCATTACCAGCAAACTTTTGTTGCGATGAGCTATATCAAGGTGGTAGACAATGCCATACTGGAAGATGAAGAAACGAGATGCAAGCATTATTTCAAGCATAAGTCCCCTAATACTTGTGGATCTGAGATGTTCCTGTTCTCCATCCCACCATGATTCCCAACTTTTATCAGGTGCGATTCCTATGCCACCACGATTACCCATCCACCTTTTCCAATCAGTCCAATCATCCACTGTTTTTTGCCAGTCAAAACCAGATGGATTAAATATAAAAGGAGCAAACAACCAAGATCCAACCAGGAACCACATGGAAAATGTGATGAAAAAATAAAGACTTGAGCTCCGATAAGATTTCCCATAGGCTTCATATAAGACCAACAATATGACCAGCTCTAATCCCTTCACAAAGTGACTACGTGAGTATAGCCTGTAATTTTCAGCAAACTTTGCATGGAAAACAACAAATCCACGGCCAGTAGCTCGGTATTTAGAGCCACCATGTAAAATTGTTCTCCCATAATAATGTGCTTTAGTTCCAAGCTGGAAAGTAAAGAATACAGAGGCCAGCTGCAGCAGCATAGTGATAAGATCACCTAGAGCAGTGCGAAACCCTTTCTCCAAGCCAATTTCCATAACCATGGGCAGCACTAGTAACAATCCCAGCTGAAAAACAGACTGAGTAGCCAAAGCCTGCTCAAGGGCCTTGTTCTCGTTTATGCTAGGGCTTGTAAGAATCTCCTTTTCTAATCCACTCATTACCATGTATAAGCGTCCATATAAGAACACATATACAGTAAGTACAGTTACCTGAAATAATGAGAACCAAATCATTATACATCCCCTTTCATGGAGTACAAGCAGGCTTTTAGTGGAAGCACAAGTCAGAAATATTGAAGAAGGAAATAACATTCTCTGCACTTGGCCAGTTATATGTTATTCTATTCCTGTGCCTAAACTTAGTTTAGAGAAACAACAACCATCCAGCATGCATGTAAACTTTTGAAGGTCTCGCCTAGAACAAAAACTATGCTAGAGTAAAAAAATGGATACTGCCTACAGTAATCAGGGAGTTGCTATTAAGTTTTCCACAAGAAAAAAGAAAACAGACCAGTCTAACATACCATGCTACTAAAATAGAAACCAACTGTGGTGAAATAGAAGGACAGCATTCTATAGAAGTCAAACCGACGCCCAAGTCGATACACATCACGGCTAAGTGTCTGTTCTCCATTTCCATTTGCAACTTTTGCCTCAAACAGTGAAATTTGGTTCATTCCCACATCACGGCCCTTTCCGACTTGGATGTATTCATGGTGTGTTACATATCCTCCTCGTAGAGTTGTATTGAAGCCTGAAAATAATGACATGATTAATCATCTCACACAACCAATAGGCCAGTAGTTTTTTCAGACAACAAAAATTACCAGAAAATATGTCCTCGCTTAAATTTATTATTTTTGAAGCTTTGCTAATGCCACCCCTTGTTATGTGGAAGATTCTGTCAAATATATCAGGATGACCATAATGGAATCGCACCCTGTAATGTTACAATGAACAATTTAGTAGATATTAAATAGTTGGAGCATAACGTGTGATTGAACAAAAGATCATAATTCAAAAGGAACAAGCATATAGCACCAAAAACAGTGGTATTTGTGAACCATTATAGTTGGTGACAGTTAATATTCTTTTATCATCATCTGAACTCGGGCTTCCAAACTATTCAATGACGACTACTGTAAAGAAATTACAAACAAGTTCAACAAAGTGCATTTAAGGACTAGGTTAAGTGGCACATGCATGCAGCTAGCCCAATATCATAAAAGGACACATTTATGCTCATAGGATTCCTTCTATTCTTCTTTTTGTTTCTTATTCGTAATGTACATATAGAATAATAAGTCAAGTCTTTCAAGAATCACGTTTCAATAGCTAAAACTAAGGAAAGATAAAAGTAATCAAGTATAATTCTCAAATAGCTATAAGAATTTCAAGATTACATTTAGAACGACGTACAAAAGTTTGATTAAGTGGCATACCTTAAGGGATTAGCCAAAACACGTTGGCCAATAGTCACAAAGCTAGTCTCCTGATTTGACATAAACCAAGCAAGCGACGAAACACTGTAAAATGAAAGAAAAATAATAAGTACACATACGCATACACATACTAATAAAAGCACAGTGCTTTTTTGTGTGCTACTCATAAAATCTCATGCAAGATTTGAACTTTGAACATAATTATCAAAATGACCTTCCAGTAAATATATGCTCTCTCAGACCCAAAATAGTAGGAGTTCGCCGTCTTCTGCTCATAGGATTCCACCGTTTTTTCTCCTTCTTAAGTTCCTCCAGCACATTTCTCATTTTAAAAGCTTCTTCAAAGTAATTATCCTGCAAAAAAAGGTAATTATCATGCACATATTGACATATAAGAAGAAAATAAAACCACAACAAAGAAGGGGAAATAAAGAACCTGATTCATGTCAATGGTCTGCAGTGCCTCTCCACGAGTAAAAATTATAGCATGATTTTGATTTTCAGGCTTCCCTTCACCAATTTCTGTGGGAGGACCTGGAAGCTTTATACGGTAGATTTCCTGGCATGAAAGAAGTACTCCATATTAGAAGATGGAACTTCTTCTCATGGAAAGGGCTAAACATTTCCAAAAACGATCCAGACAGGAATATAGTATTTATGATCTTCGTCCAAGAACTGGTGACACTCATGGTACAGATGACTGTCCTGATATCGAAGGGATTGGGTATGTTTTGGATGGTTTTAGGAATAGGCGTTGGAGTTTACGATCTTAGGATTGATTTAGCATATGCTGCTGATGGAATTAGGTTGAACATCAGGGATTAAACAAAGCAGGGCAATAGGAAAAATAAAAATAATTTTGGAATGTAAGGGAGATAAATTGCTGGTGATTGACATATTAAGGGTGAAAGTGGCACAGTGCTGACTTACATGCAGCAAAGGGAGATTAAAGAGTGGTGATTGAAGTTGAGGGGAAACGAATAAACAACAACTGGATAACATATTAATATAATAAGGCAATAAACACTAATTCAATCTACAAGTATAAGAATCTTTTTTATATAAAAAAATAAATTAAAATTGAACAAGCCTTGCATATTCACTAGCACTGTCAATCTATTTTCCAAACAATCTTGAATCATTGGCCATGCTTACAGTCTAACCAGACACTGGACCAATTAATATTTGATTTAAAGTATCACACACCTAGACTTTGGATATATACAGAACAACGCTTATGTCACTGCACCATCATTAGGATAGCTAATAGTTCACACGTGAATACAAGTGGAATTCTTAGAAATCAAGGGACAAGGTGAGCTGGGAAAACAGATTCTCAGGATTACTGTGTTTGTTTGTTCTTATGAATGTTGAATTCCTAGGATAGTTTCCAATTACCAACACCATCTAACTGTCCCTCATAAGGAGGAAAATGAATCCTTACCCTTAGGCTAAGCAAGAGAATGAAAAGTTGCCTAATCACCTTTACACTTTCTTTTAACAAAAAATACTTTACTAAATCAAGCAAAATGGTTGAAAATCTAACAACCAACCGATCCATTAATTTGAAAACTTATGTTCTGGGAGAGTGGCCTAAACTTTAAATTACAAAAATGCTTGATGTAACTAAAATTCCATAATTTGTTAGACAAACTAATGTGGCAGGTAACCAGTGGTTTTTCTTTTTTTCCAGTTTAATTCACTTTGTCACGTCATAACTAATCACTACTTATTAATCAAAATTTTCTTCTATTTTTTAGTATGTACAGCATTACTGTTTTCAAATTATTTTACATATCACTTGAGTTGAAATATGTTATTATGATTAGGTTATCCCATAGGGCATACGTACATACCCATGTAACACTAGTAAGGATAGACTTATTTTTAATAATAGTAGATAAATAAATAAATAAAATAATAGTAACAACTTTACCTGCAATCCTATAAAGATTCACAAAAGATAAATCAAACACAAAATGTTACATTCTGACTTTTCTACCATCCGTGTAACAATTTAAAATTCACTATGAATAACTTTCCTACATATCACTTCCTTAGAAAACTAGTTCCAGGCAGAAAACAAGATTCAAGAACTGAATGTCACCTAAGTGCAGTTTCAAAAAAGATAAATCTCTTCAGAGCAAACAATTCACATTAAACAAGGAATTAGTTGCTCATACCTCATCATACTTGTCAACCCCTTTGACTAGAACAGAGAAATATGACTTCACAGATTTTCCATTCACTGTTTCCTCCCGTTCATCAATGTATGCAACACGTAGTGAGGGATTCCTATATAGGCCTTATTAAGTTAAGGAAACCATCTTCTACACTAAAATGGAGATCTAACACCATAGGCAATAAAAAAAAAATCAGTTAACCAAAAAGGAAAAAAAAATTACTTACTTTATCATGAGATTTAGAATATTATTGTAACAACTTCGGTCCCGAGGATCAGTAGATTTTTTCTGGTTCCCATATACCTGACAAGAAACAACATACGTGAACTTCAAATCAGCCAAAGCTTGGGCATGATCAGCGAAAGCCTTCTGATCCTGGTCGCTTAATTCCATGGCACGGAAGCCACTCAATAAAGCTACAGAGAAAAAAAATCACTATCATTTTATTAAATTAAAAAAAGAACCTTTAAAATCCAATTGAATCACAATCTGATGTTCAGAGTTGTGATGCGATGTCTATTGAGAAATAACTAACCAGCGTCTCCTGAGAATTCCAGAGAGCACTGAAGAACTAGAGCCTGCTGATAGTACATCATTCCTCTTACTGGAAGAAATTAATAGATATAATATAGCTTAGTAAAAATCCAGAATGAGGCTAGTGCAAGACAGCATGTAAAAATCATAGCAATCCAAACCTGTTCTAGCAAGAGTCTGCCCTCTGTATGATACCCAGTGACGAGCTAGTTCCATCTTTTCTTTTGAAGAGTCTTTAACTTTAAGATCATTTAAGCGTTCCTCAAAATTTTTCCATTCATCTATTATGCAGTCATTTGTGCATAGGGTAAGTGTAGAAACACCAGCAAAAGAGAATCATAATGCAGTACTAACAGCTTACCGCGATATATAGTCTTTAGGTAGAACAAAATCGTTATTCCGTCTTCATTCTCTTTGTTAAGGTCCTCCTCGGAATAAAGAACATCTTCTTTGTAGTATGGAGTCAAAACACTAACAATACCACAGAAAAAACTTAACGCTGAACTAGCAAATATTGAAAATAGCTAGCCATCTATTTTGATCCGGTAACTTTATACACATTTATTCAATAAGTAGCCATCAATATGTTATTGAAGATCTCAAATTCCTGGTTGAGATGGAAGCACACAAAACCAGATATAACTAGCCATCTATTGTTATCGATAATGAAGCCGCAAACAACTTTAACAAATGCAGGTGGCAGAAGCATATGGTCAAATCAAAAGACAATTACCATGGCACTCAATCCTCCTGAATCAATAGTTTTCACATGCCCTCATGTGGGCTAGACATTATTAGCCATATGTTTCGTTTTCACATATTTGCAAAATTGGTGTCTAAAATTAAATAATGTGAATTGTAAATTATGAATTATAACATACTTAAAGAAACAACCATGGATTTATTCATGAGTGAAGTAGTCAAGTTTTTTTGCCGAAGACTATCAATAAGCAACAGCAAACTTGCCCCTACAACCTTAAACCCTGTTTTGATTAGTTACACTTGCAGTGTATTTATTGATGTACCACTACCCTTTAAATTTGTTTGTTTATGTTTTTCCCATCTACAACTAGGTTACTATTTTCCCACTACCCTTTACAATTTGTTTATTGATGAATTTTAGTTGCACGTTTATCATTCACAACAAGAGACTGTACTGTAAATTAGTATTAACATACCATTTCCTCTTTCATTTTTTATTATTTATTTATTCTTAAAAAAACATATATACAAATAGATACCTAAATTAATTCTCGTATGATTTACTATAGTATATTATATAATAACACCATATTGACATACCATTTCCTCTTTCATTTTTGATTATTTATTTATAGCAATGTGATACTCGAGGAATCCTATGATAGTGGAACTAAGCATCCCAAAGAGTCTCTCCTTGAACAATACTTTTTTAGGGAAACTTTTTAGTTCAAAATAAAAGGACATCCTAAATTATCAAATGCATCAAAGATTTGAGTCTCTATAGTTCTACATTCTTACAAGTTAGATGGAGGAAAAGGCTGCAGAGTAGGATCAAAGTTCTCTACAATATGATCCTACGTGCTTTTTTTCTTTTCTATCTATATTTCTTTATTTTTCTTAAACTTCAGAAAATAAGAAAGGAAACATTGCCACTCTTCTATATTGATTGTGGTCTATATTATCTTTACATGCTATGCTACTCCTATATCTGTTATTTGAGGATATGAATTTTCACGTACTATGTTTAATTATTAGTTATCCTAAAAATATCTGTATGCTCTCACATATATACTCTTGTTATTTCCTTAATGGGAGTCTTGTATTCACTTAAGTTCCCAAGAACGAGTGCTCTTCAGAATGAAAAATAAAAAATCCACTATGAAGGCTTGCAGCAATGCACTGCCATGATTCCAGTAGCTTACCTAAATGAGAGCATATCTCGAACTTTTGGAGCAGGTGGCATTTTCATAAATAAGGAATTTGCAAAGAATGTTATGCGGCGGCGAGCATCCAAGTTTGAAGGAACATTTATGGCAGATTCCTTGGTGGTTAAAAGCAAATGAAGCCTATTGACCTATGAGAAAAGTGTAACACAGAAAATTAAGAGTAACAAGTGAAATTGCACCTCAACAATTGAACAAGTATGTACGTTCAAGCGTACCTTCTCCCTAAAAGATATGTTTTCAGTTAGGCGAAGATTTATCTCCCCAAACATCTGTGGTTTCATGCTATCTCCCATAGCTGCATCGCTAGGATGAGCTCTTTCAAGAATTCTACAAAGATGGTAGAAATAAGAAGCAATGCAAAATACTTGGCTCAGAGGGTGCATTCTAGGACAACCATTTTCTAATTACTAGTAAGTTCGAAATTATTTTGACTTACTCATGGCCACGGATCATGATATCCTTGGTGATAATTTCAATAATAGATTGGAGAAGATGGACTGTTTGAGATTTGTACAGCTCTGGGTCTTCATGATTAACCAACTGTCAACATATTAATGTGAGCTACGGACACTAAAACTGAAAACCTAGCCCATGAAGGCAGTTCATTGATGAAGCCAAAAAGAAAAACAAAAGGAAGATTACCAGGAGCTTCAGGAACCTCTCCAAATACTCACTAAGCATGGGCAACCCGCTCATCCGGAATTCATTCAAAAATTTATTGTGTTGCACGCTCATGTCCACCTCATAACAAATTTCTCTGACAATCCTATTCCAAACAACAAAAGAAAAAGGGAAATTAGTAAGAAATAACCATGGAATAGGAGACAAAAGTATGGCCATCTTGAATCTAAAATATTGTTAAGTTTCAAGCGTTTAAAGGAAAGCTTCCTACCTCCTCTCCACATCATCTTCCAGAAGGCCATATATTATATCCCTCAATGTCTCATAGCACTCAATCACTGCAAATTGCATATATCCATCCATCTTCCTAAATAACTCAGCATCACCTCTCCCCTTGAAATCTTTTGCCATGTCCAAAGCAATAGGAATCTGTAATGGAGCAACCAAAGCAAGGACATAACTCAGACTTCACAAGTTATGTTTTGTCCAAAACTAATAACAACACTAAGCTTATACCTTGCTAGCAAGCAAAAAGGGAGGCCACTGAATAACAGAGACATCATTTGAAGAATATGGTACGAGGAGCAAGTCTCGTTCACTGAACAGAGAAAAATAAAATAGAATATCAGTTAAAACATAAAGCACTGAATAGATTTTTTTTTTTTTTTTTT
>NBIL01008413.1:0-13089 GCA_002752925.1 Viola pubescens var. scabriuscula
GATATAATATGATATAATAAAGTATTTTATTATATTAAAATTATATTATGATAATAATTTGTTATTATATAATATATTTTTAGCATATTTATGATTATATACTATAAATATTATTGTATATTTATTTATAGTAAATAATATATAATATTAATTAAAAAACATAATTATTAAACATAATTTATAAAATATTTATTTTTATACATTATATAATAATAGTAATTAATTAATGTTTAATGATATAATAGTATTAAATACTATAATATATATTTTTATATAATAATATATTAATAATATAATATGTGGGGTATTTTAGTATAAAAACAAACGATCCTTCTGCGCCATTCAAAAAAGATAATTTCTTTTCCCTAAGGATCATGCATAATGCAACCAAATAAAATAATTTTTTATTCTTAGCATTTCTAAGGTAAAATGATTCTCGAGATAAAATACAAAGTAAAACAATTCCCTAGGTAATCTTAGATTCTTTCGATCAAACAACCCTTAAGTTTAATTTTTTTTTTTACTTCTGATAAGTAAAGTAAAACAATTCCCTAGGTAATCTTATATTCTTTCGAACAAACAACCCTTAAGTTTAATTTTTTTTCTTACTTCTGACAAGTAAAAATAAAATAACAGTTCAGTGAAGTAAATATAAAGAGAGCGATATACACTAGACCAGAAAGTAAATCATCAAAATCACAAGCTTGTCGAAGATGACAAAGGGGAATAATGTAGCAGTCTCACTCCACTACCGCTCAACCAAAATTGGGAGAAGTTGAATCCTCTGTGATTAGAAGCTCAACTTGGTCAGTGGTAGGTAACGTCAGTTACGTTACGTCACCAATCTCTCAAAATATCGGCCTCATTTGTAGATGGTAAGTGCAACTACAGTCTACAAACACGGAAGAAAAAGAACAAAAGAAGCGACAAAGGAGAAGAGTTAGGGGGATAGTTTGTCATATTACCAGCGTATGGATGATGTCAGGACACCAGTTCCTTTCCTAGGATTTTTAGGAAGTGCCACCAATGTGGATATCAGGAGACACGTTTTTAGGTTTCTGGGAAGAATTACGAACATCTGCAAAGTACGAACTTTCTGCATCCAGAACACCCTGAGCAAAAAGATATATTCAGCACAAAAATGATGATTAGAAGCAGATTTGTGTTCTAGAATCAGAAAGAACCTTGATGGTCATAATGGCTGCATCCTTGTGTAAAACCTCATTGTACTCTTGACAAACCACACTCTACAGCATGAAAAATAGCAATTAAATTAAACTCTCAACTTCAATGAAACGAACGAATTAATATAAACAGAAGCGTACTTGAACACAATTTGGGCAACCCGTATCCCCAGAGCATCGGCAAGATGTGAGAAGTTCTAAAGCAGCATTCAAAAGTTCTGTGAAGTAGGGTTGAATCTGTCAAACAAACAAATTTATTTAACTTTGATTTTCATGAATTAGCAAACTGCAAACAGAAAGGAGGGAGCATTTTAAGAAATTAAAAAGAAGAATGTTTCAGAGAACAAATAGAAGGAATTATATTAATGATTGACTAAAATATTTAGCTATTTTGGAGAGAACACTAAGATTGTCTTTTTTGCATTTATCCTATTGGTTCTGCTTTGCTTCTCCTTCCTTTCAGCTTATGATTTCTTTGTTTAAAAAAAAAGTCAGGTGTTCAAAAAGCATCCCATATGCAATTAGTAGGCATATTAAGTGGATGAAAAATTCCCTTATATATTCAAAGTCAAGCTGCTCCTTGAAAACTAAGTGCTAAATTTTAAAAATTCTAAAATTAAGACTAACATACTCTTTGAGCACACCTTTAAATAAATTCAATTTCAAGACGTCTCAAATTTATGTGCGGTACCTGCATTGAGACACCAGTACCTCCTGGATGTTGATCATATACAAGAATTCTTTCTAGAAAATAGCGAGCATCATGGGGGTTTGGACACTCTGGAGCCAAGTCCGATGAGTTGCATCTTACAAATCTGCACACACAAGCATCATAAAGAAGTTAGAATGCAACTTTGGAGCACACAAATTTTATAACATGCTTAAAACATTAAATACCATCTTGGGGAACCAGCCTCATACAAACATATTCAAGCAACAATAACAGAAACCCATCCAGGCAGAAGCTTCGCTTCAAAAGCATGGGAATGAAGATGACTTACAAAGGAACCACGTTAATAAGAGCATGAGAAGCAGCATGCAAACCCCCACGGAATGAAAAATTTCTCTCCTCCACTAACTTCTTTATTGATGGAGGAACACGAATCCAAACTGCCTGTATAAAATGCAATCAAGATGTACAAACTATATGAACAAAACTATTTAGTAAAAGACCTACAAAGGACACGTTTTTCAGAAATGTCAAACAAGGACGCTCCAAAACAACTATTCATGAAAAAGACTAGTAAGGAGTACCTGTGAGTCATACGAGTATTCAGGCAGTGAAAGATCAAATGTATCTAAGACTTTGTTGCTTCCTCTTTGTATGCAATGGTAGCCAAACCAGGTAGTTGTTACTTTACAAGAGTTTGCTTGAGCTGTTGTTTTCAAACACTGATTCTTTGAGCTCCTTTCTGGATAGGCCTAAACAAACACAGGAAAAGCAGTTAGCAGCTCTTAACATCCAATCTCATGTGGAAGTTACTGAAGAGTGATGCGGAATTGCGGAAAGGGCCTTAAGCAAATAAAGCACCATTTCAGAATGACTTTGCAGTGGTATAAGAAATTCAATAAATCTTCCCATTTCTACAACAAAGCTTTCCTGCTGTTACTAGTATCTCCCAAATATGTCTACCCATCAAAAACTGAAAGAGAAGCATATTCCACATCCTACTCTATCTGATTGTCACAAAAATTATCACTAACAACTGCTGCATCCCAATTACACTTTTAGCTATAATTATCAGCAATAAAATGCTATTAATTATTCAAGTTCAAGAATGGAATAATAAGAAGATTGAGCTGTTGAAAATTAAGAAAGAAAATGACAAAGGGCCAAGCTTTACAATATCACCACCAACAACATGAATGTCTGTGTAATCACGAGTTCTCGTATAATAGTGCAAAACAGCTTCATGGCAAGAAGCAATCTTTTCCGATATATCCAATTCCTTGACCAGGTATGTCTTGCCTTGATGCATATAGACTGCACCTTCATACACCTACGCCAAACAAATGTGTCAAATAAGTAACCAAAAAAGTACATGATAAATATAAATATACTGTAGAGTAATACTTCACAACTAATGGTCTTGGAAAGAAAAAGAAAAGGAAACTAAAACATCACTACCTGAAAGAAAGCCTTGCTTTCCTCAATCTCTTCAAGAACTTCACTTCGCTGCATGTCTATTACCCTGTATCTGACAGCCTCAATTGCTCTAATACAAATTCCACGTGAAGGGGCTTTCTGGAAAAGTACAAAAGAGAAAAGTTAAAAGAATTTGTTATTCCAAGTCATTATCAAATGTTACAGTTGACGCAATTTCAAAGGAACATGGTTACAAACCCAAAATGTTTTTAAAGATGCTAAAACTATTATCAGCGCACAAATTATATACCTCACGTCCAATGTAGCTCCATACTTTGGCGGAAGAATCATGTGAAGGATCATAGCTTAGTTCTCTTCTATTTCTAAGAGACATCAGTGCGTTGTTTAGAGTAGAGCCAAAATATTTCTCATCATAGACCAAACTTACTGGGTGTTCAAGTGCAGCACAGACCAAATGCTGTTCAAGCACCTAGAACAAGTAAGAAATCAACATACAAGAGCATAAATTTCGCATCAGTTAAAATGCAAATGAGTTCATAGGAGAATGTTCATTGCTGAGAACTTGAAACCTGCTGGTTTTGAGCATCAATATGACAGCACTCAATTGGGCCACCAAAGAGTTTCCTTGGAAATTTCATGAAGTACTGGTCAAGAGGCCCTTCAAATGCAACATACACAGCCAGAGATTGCCTTTCTCTTCTCCCAGACCTGCCAGCCTGCTGCCACAAACTAAAAATGAATGAAGTCTCCAACGTGAACAGTAGAAAATGAACTGCTGACATAAACAGACTAGACTGAGCACTCTACCTAGAAATACTACCAGGGAAGCCTAAATGCAGGGTAGCATCAATGTGGCCAACATCAATCCCCAGCTCAAGAGCATTTGTTGCAGCAATGCCACAAAGTTTCCCACAGAAAAACTCCTGCTCTAGTTTCCTACGATCCTGATTTACCACGCAGCTTATGTTAGATTGCAATAAGTCAAGAATTCTAAAAGCAAGGATGATCGGATTGGCCTTAGTTTACCTCAGCAGTATAGCCAGCACGATACGCACATATCAAGTCTGCAAGATGTGGTGCTGTCTTTTGGAGAATCTCACGCCTGTCACAAATAGAGAAAATAGATAAGTCCATTCATTCATTATATATAGAACAGCCATGAGTCATCTACCCTGATTATTGGCTGTTTTCCAGATTTGGTTTAACATTCATAAATTAAAGTTGACATACGTATAGGACAACACAAGCTCAGTGAGTTTACGCGATTTGCAAAAGGCAATGCAGCGAAGTCCATGCTGAATCATTTCTGCAAAGAGGTATGACACTTCTGAAATTGGGCTGGAGAAAGAAATAGAGCATTAGACATTGTAATACAGTCCCAGAGCTTCTCGAGAACATTATACAGTGTTCATACTTAAGTTGCTTTTATATCACACTATCTATTGTAAGGCTTAATTAAACCTAAGACTAGAAGCGTCAATCTGTAGCCATTATCTCGAGGGAAATATTACTGTTGAAGCAACATGCAGTTCAGTACATCGTGGGTGCAGCACTACCTTGTAAGAAAAACATGTTTCGCAAACAAGAAATTTACTACAGAATGTCCAAGAAAAGATTTAATGGAAAAAGAAAAATTTGAAGAAAGATGCAATATGATTAGTTACCTCATGGAATTAAATCATAAATATTTTTCCAGTTAGAAATGAAATAGTGCAATATAACATGTTCCCAAAACCACGCAATTAGCGTAATAAACAAAACATTGGTTCTTAGCAACTGAATATGTCATTCCTTGTTGCAGTAAAGACAACTATTAACTCATCACTTGTGGTCCATGTAAAACCGTACAAGAGTAAAGAGAGGAAAATGCTAATATCAGTATTCATGCAAAAAATGCCAGGTCACCTCATGCTTTTATCTGCAGAGTTACTGAGACTGCTGTCACTTGCCCCAATCTCAGATTCATGTGGTACCTGCAATCAAGAATCATTTACAAGTGGTTGACAAAAGCTATCTGATTATGACATTGTTCTTATTTGCAGAGAACTCAAAGATTAGCAAAACACCTACTGCTCTAAGACATGAAGGATTCCAGAGAACAAAAAGCTTTTGAGAAGAAGGGCTTCCATCATTTTTAATCAGCTCCAATGTTGAAAGATTTGTGAGCTCCTAAGCATAAGAATATTAATGTTTCAATTACTAAAAGGTCCAGAAAAATGTTTATTAAACAATGATCTATATCAAATTTAAAATCGAATCAAGTACGTGTGCATAAAAAAATCAGCAAATTGTCTTGGAATAACACTGTTGGATCCCAATGAGCTACTTCACCAGAAAAGGCTACCTTCTCATAGATGCCATGCAACAAAATAAAATGTTGTAGTCTAGCCAATAAACCTATACAACCAATCTATCAATAACAAGTGGAACTGGTCATACAACAACCGAACTGTATATGCAAAGAAAAACACCATTCATGAACACATGGGACGTAACCATACGGTTTTCATATTCCTACACAGCTGATTTTCACATTTACCAAAAATATGATTAGCCAAACACAGCCGATTTCACATTCCATGGGAATGTTTGAACAATCTTGTTACAGAATATCATTCAAGACATATCTTAACTAATCCAAGAATATAGAAGAAATAGCTTTTCAATGTCCATCAAGCAATGTGCTTTCTATGTATGTTGAACTTGGTCCACCATATGCCATAAAAAGAAGTGAAGGGAAAATGAGCATGTAATTGAAAGCTCCACCATAATATATCCAAAGAAGGAATCCACATTGAACCTTACTTAACAGAAGTGCATGTACATTATTGAACAGATTCCGATCTTACCATACAATGCTCACGAGGGTTAGCTGAAGTAGCAGTGGAAAACACAAAAGAAGGATCACTTCCATAAACTGTAGATTGAAGCAGAAAGGTAAGACTAGAGCCACAAAAAAAGGAGGATCACTACAATTCTAGTTGTCACAATAGGGGGCACTGTACCATGAGAGCATAGCCGACGAAGTCTTCTCAATATAAGAGCAGTGTGGCATCCAAATGCTCCTTTGTAAGCATGTGCTTCATCAATCACCACAAACCTGATTCACAAAATCAGAATTAAGCCATTGACCCAGAAAATAAATTAACCTTTTCTTTAAAAGAAAATTATCTAGTGAGTTCACAATTTTACCTAAGGTTTGATAAAATTCGACTGAATTGCCTATGATAAGGCAAGATTGACATGTGCAACATATCTGGATTTGTGATCAACTGCCGACAAGAAAACAAATTTAAATGCAAAACAGGAAAGCTCACCATGCAAAGAAAATTTGTTGAGGAAACTAAAACCTATAAACATACCAATCTAGCATTAGAACGAAGCAATGTCCTGTCCTTCTGAGTAGTGTCACCATCATATACCCCTATATTTATGCTAGAGTCAAATCCTTTACCCATAGCTAATAATGCTCTTAGTTGATCTTGGGCTAAGGCCTGCAAGAACAGCTTGTATTATTTTGGCCAAAAATGTAATATAATGGACCGATAGCACTTAGTTGATCTAAAAACAATGCTGAATTTTGGGACAACACTTCTAGGGCACAAGAAATTTTTTATTCCAAAACAAGTACAGCATACCTTAGTTGGAAATAAGTATAGAGCACAAGATGACAAATTTTGGGACAACACTTCTAGAACTGGCACATTATAGCAAAGAGATTTGCCACTAGATGTCATTGTTGCCACCACAACATTCTTCCCAGCAAGAGAGGCCAGTATAGACTCTGCCTGTGAATACTATAAGAATTGAAACAAGCTCCAGCCATATTGGTTTTAGAAGAATGTAATTAATCTGTGAAGGAAAAGTTCATACCTGGTGACTGTATAATTTAGAAATCCCCATGTACTTCAGAGCAGCTTTTGTGTTATTTGAGAGTTCATGTGGTATTTCTACATATGTTGCTTTCCTGGCATTAATATCTTCAATATGCACCATCTGCAAGATACAAACTTCCAGGTTTCAGCTTTAGCACTCATCGAAGTAATTTATGAAAGCCACCCTAGAAACCATGCCTGCACATTTATTCCATGCATACATGTAAAATTTTATAACCTGGGAAATCAGGTCCAAGCAAAGTGGAAAAATATTAGACGTATCAATGCTTTTTGCCAAAATTAAATTATGAAAAAAATTAGAAATACCTGTCCTTTAGATCCAATTCCCTCTTTTAGATGTTGAATCATTTCCATCGGTAGCAATTGGTTTGTGTCCTAGTAAGTAATGAAGTTGTTAATCCGATGGATATTTCACAAAAATACATACAGAAGCAGAATCTTTAGATAAGAAATTCGGATTTACATGATCACCAAGTATTGCACTTTGATGGGATTTAAATTAGGAAGGGGGGGTGAGTAAATATCCAGTAAATGTTTACAGTGACTGAATTAACAATTTTTTTAAGATAGCGAAAAATCTAATATCAGTAAATGGTTAGCATATGGAGGAATCAACTGTATGTGGTATATATCTTCAGAAAGGAGAACCTAATAGAAGTACACAGTAAGAAGCTGTTTAACCAAACAATTTTCCTATAAAACTCAAACAGAGAGCACCATCTAAGTGCATTCTATATTCTACCATACTAAACAACATGCAGCCTTACTTATCTAATTATTATTCCTTTTCTCATCAAAAAAATAAAATATAAATCACAAATAGACCTTGAGATCATAAAATCATCTAAACCCAAGTGTTAAAGAACAGGCAAAGAAAAGAGTTGTCATTATGGAATTTGGCAAAGGAAAGTTATAGCAATCAGAATTTTGTATGCAGCACTAAAACTAAGGTGTCAACAACATACTTTTTGCCCTACTCACGTAGAAAATAGATAATACTCACCTAAGTGTAAGTAAATAGTGTTCTTTCACCCTTATGTGCATACAATTAACTAAATATCTGTACACTGACCAATACCTATTCGTTCTCCATTGTGTACTCACTTCCATCCATCATTTAGTACTTCATTTTTTTGTTTTCAAATGAAGCAAATATGTCCCTGATATTAGAACATGTGTAAACACCAAAAGCGCTTGACTGGAAAACATACATGGCATTGTGTTCGTAGGGAGTAAGAGCTCGGAGCTGAGGGAGGACTTGTTTTTGCCCGTTTTGCTTCATTTTTCATTGCAGAAACTCCACCGTCCTTCACAAATTTAATTAAATCTTCCAGAGAAAAAAGCATCACGTTTCTATCTCCACTTTTATGCTGCATCCGGAAAAAATCTTTGATGTCAATTATTGGTTATCAAATGGAACTTATAAATGGTAATACAATGGATTCTACCTCTGTCAAAGAATCATTTATAGAAACATTAATGGGAAACTGCTTCCATAATGCAACAAAACAAAGCACGTAATTAAGCTGACATTTTTTTGTGCAGCAATGAAAAGTTATCAAATCTAGCAAGGTTGCAAAGAATCTATGGATTCCAATAACTATCCCACAAAACATATATAAAAATTTGATACTTCCATGTTATAAGCAACAATCCATGGGAAACTTGAAGTCCATCCAAGAAATATAACTGTTGACCTCCCTAATTTTTGTTTTGCAACGAGTGTTCCCCCTATTAGTCTCTTCACCCCTGATTGCATGTGACGCTAACATGTAGACGTTCCTCATTCATCAACCATGGTTGAAGTTAGACATGTAAACCCACATTGGTTCCAGCTCAAAGAAGTAAGGCAACTAACCATTCCAGATTATGTCTGCACTCATTATTAAGTTATATAAATCTTCAAAACACTTTACCCTGTCACTCTTTAGGTAAAATATTTTGTTTTAAAGAGATAAACTAGCAACAGGTGAAAGAGAACATCTGCAGACAACCATGCAGAGTATAAACGAAGTAAATTATAGAATAGACGCATGCCTTTATCCCTGCGTAGTGCATCTAAAGAAGGAAAAGCAAGAAGATAGAAAAGAGTATGAAACGGATAGCACATGGTACTCTTTACATGGTTTAGAAGATGGAAAGAAGTGGGCGCAAAAGCATGGGGAGTAGAATATCAAGCTCGGCACATACTTTTTTCCCTCCCAAATTTGACTAGAACATGGCTTGGTGAATGGACCACTGGATGAGTGCAGTAAGAGCCTATAGATTGGATCTTATTAGCCAGTACTTTTCTAGTATACTATGAGGAAACCGTACAACCCTATGATTCACCACCTTCTAACAACATTTTCTACCCCCCCCTAAGAAACAAGCATGTGGATGGACCAAAATTTCTATTTCCACAACTTTCTTAAATCCTACACTGTTTTCCATTGTTTCATTAAAAAGTTATGAACTGCATATAAAGAAAGACGACAAGATAAAATGACCACCATGAAAAGCATTAATAATCTCCAATCTAGGAGACACCAGTAACACTTTTAAAACATAAGGTTACTTTTTAAGTAATTATCAAGAAGTTGCAAAGATCAATAAGGTAAAATGGTATCCTGTAGTAGGCAGAACATTCAGCGCTCTCATGAAACTAACAATACTCTGTGAATCCTATGTCCAAACAAGTCAGAATCCACTAACCATACCAATAAATGATTTGCTGCTTTCCACAGATTAGTTTGGAAGGTGCTTTCTCGTTTCTTCACTGCACTAAATATCATTGAAAATGATGAGGATTTTCTTTCTGCAGAGAGGAGATGCGAAAAATAACATCAATTTGAGGATTTTGCTATCTAATATATCAGATTGCGGATTTTTGAAGCTATTTTGACTAATCTACATAGACACTAAAAGCATAACTGTTTTTAATGTTTACCATTTCTAGGATGGTTTTCAGTTTCATCACTTTCTTCAGTTTTGGAATTGATAATAACAAGGGCACCACCGGAGCTTGTAATCCTGGTATAGCTATTTGCAAAAGATACTACCTGAGATAGAAACAATACATCTGCTTAAGCAAGATGAGCAGAAAAAGAAGCATGAGCATGTCGCTCCAAGGACCAGTATGATGGGGTTGATAACTATGCTTGCAGAACCCATTTAACAAGAAAGACATGAGCAAAAAAGCAGTTGAATTAATTTTATTCAGTGTAAGAGTGTATGCTATCCTTCTGTTAGCAAAAGCATGCTTAGCAAATAATTCAATGTAATATTAAAGCACTTCGCAGCACTCGTGTTACTTGGAAGAAGGAGGTGTCCAAAGTTGAGGACCTCAAATGAGGCAACATCAAGGCCTTGCATGATGCTAACCATACTATGCATAGAAAGATCAGAGTCTCAAACAAACCACTCAGACTAAACGAAAGTAGCTCAAAAGTGAGAATATTTACAATGATGATAATGTCTCAGAGCACAATCTTCCTTTTCACAAGTACAGAACTGTATAAAGTCCATATATTAAGAATTTTCAAACTACAACGCATTTGCAGCAAGAAATTTCTTCCCTCATAAATCAGGTATGTGACTAGAAACACACAACAGAGCTTCAAACAGTGGCATATGAAACATCAATTGAACCTCACATTCCTACATCTTGCACGAAAAGCAGCACTAGACAACAATTAAAACCACGGACCAGGATACCAGAGCAACAATGAGATACAAGAGTTTAAAGAATGGAAGAACAAATATTAACTCACAACAGAGTGAGCGAGAGGAAGATTTGTGTACTTCTCAGACCACATAGCCAATAGCCATATTTCTAGAACATTTTGTTAGCTGATGTTGCTTCGAAGTACCAAAAGCTTGAATCCAACACAACGCAATTACAAGCAACAGAAAAAAATTACTGATGAGTTGCAAGTTCTCCACCGGAAAAATCAATCAATTACCTTGGGACAAAGAACAGGGAGATGCTCCAAATCCTCAAAACCAGCTCTGAACCCAAATTTCTGAAGCTCGTTTAATGCCTCCGTCAAACAAGCACAAGTAATTTTTTTTCTCCGCAGTTGAAGAAATGCAGCAAAAATATTCAGAAAAGCAAAGGCACCCATAATTTGTTTCAACCACTCCGGACATAAGCACAATACCTCACTACTGTCTCGACATGCTACAATTTCCCTGTCATCCAACAGCACGCATTTCCCAGAATATGGATTCTTTAAACAACTCAACGACTCCAGAACCTCAAGAAACTTCTCACAATTCTTCCCTTCCATAATATTCTTGCTAGGAGCCCTTAACACACTCCTTAAGAAACCATATGACCCCCCTCCATCCTCTCCATCACCCTCATTATCATCGCCAATAACCTTTCTTCTCTTATACCCAGAATCACACATTGGACTAGCACTACTAGAATTTTCAGGCAAAGAAGAAAACTCTTGCATCATATCAGAGTACACAGAATCTGCAAAACTTGGAACTTGACATTGTCTATTCTCATCACATGGAAAATTAGGCCTCGTAGTCTCCTTCTGCCGAGCATCCTTCTTAACAAATGGAATTAAGACTAAGAACTCAACGCAATCAAGTGAAAGCGCGGGTACTTTACTCTGAGCGCTCAATTTAACTCCCTGGAAAGAAAGAATCATAAATGCGACGCCGTAAGAAATATAAAAACTAGAAAAGAAAAAATCTGGCTTATAAGAAGAATGGAAATCATTGAAGTTAGGGTGAGGTAGTAACCTTGTAAAAGAGGTGGAAATCGACTGAGAAGGCGGGAGGGAACCGGAGTTTCAAGAGGTTTTTGAGGTGGCTTATGGTTGCGTTTGGGGAGACGGAGATGATGGTCGATTCGCCGGTGAGTGCGCGGACTTGGATTTCCGATTCTTTCACTTCCATTATGTTCCCTTTGATTTTGCTGTGTGCGTTCGCTTCTGGTTTTCTGGAATTCGGAATTCGGAATTCAGCGGGTGGTGGTTGTTTCAGTGTGGCGGTGGCTGCGTCGTTTCGTTTTTTACGGCTTCAGCGCTTTGGCGGGGAATTACCGAATTAGTGTTTTTTTCATTTTATTTTTTTTCCACGAATTTCCTCTTTTCACAGGTGCAGATTTGGACAAGTTCAATTTTGCCACCAAGCTATTTCTCTCTCTCAAATAAGCTATCTATAAGTTTTTCCTAACGATTTTGGCATCAAAAGTTCCCCTGTTTATCAAATACGTAATTTATTTATTTTTTTATTAACATTTGGTCCTTAGACTTTTTTATTTCATATTTTTAAACTTTAATATCAACCATTTTATTATTCATTATCGGTACACATTATTCTTTTATATTGTTTTATTTCTTCGTTAGCTTTCTTTTATCTAGTTTTATCAAATCTTGGTGGAATATATATAATTTTTTTGATAAAAATAATTTACGAAGAAATTAAATAATTAAAAGAGAGTAATTTATACCAACAATAAGTGATAAAATAGTTGGAATAAATAGTTGATGCTATCCAAAAAGACACAGAATAAAAATCTTTAAGGAACAAATGTTAATAAAAAAAATGAAAAAATAAGCATATTTGATGAACAAAAATATTTGGTGGTAAAATCGGAAAAAAATATTGTTAGTAACATATTTGTGAGAGAAGATACATTAATGGTAAAATTGAACTTATCTCGTAGTACGATTTTTTATTTAAACCTTATGACCTAAATTTTTGTTATCATAGTCCTAAACTTTTCTTCCCGTGTCTTGTTTAATTGATTATCTGCTCCACCGCTACCATGTTACCAAATTATATGAAAAAAATAAGAGCTATAACAGGCTAATAAATTTAATTGAGTTGAGTGATTGTCAATGCAGGACAAGCTTTTGGATCAGACTAGCGTGACTCATCTTTTCCCTATTACCAAGTA
>NBIL01008440.1:0-10846 GCA_002752925.1 Viola pubescens var. scabriuscula
TGAATGAATTGACAGTTTCAAGGTCAAAACAGGGCAAGAAAAGAGGACAAAATTATCCCAAAAACACGCCTATCAAATCCAGTAGTGGATCGTCAATCAGTTGGATCACCTGCCCAATTAGCATCAGAGTAGACTTGTAACTGCAAGGTAAAGTGAGATGAAAAATGAAGGCCATGAAAAATGGTGCCTTTGACATAATGTAGGATGCGAAGCACAGCGGCAACGTGACCAGATCGAGGAGTGACCATAAACTGATTGAGAAGGTGCACGGCATAAGAAATATCGGGACTAGTGGCTGTGAGGTAGATGAGACTTCCAACAAGTTGGCGATAAAAGGTGACATCAGAAAGAAGTTCCCCATCATTTGGGCGAAATTTGATGTTGGATTCAAGAGGAGTATCTGCAATTTTTCTATCGGAAATGCCAGCTCGAGACAACAAGTCATATGCATATTTTTCTTGAGATAAAAAATAACCATCAGAATATTTTGTTACCTCGATGTCGAGAAAATATCCGAGATTTTCCAAATTTTTCATCTCAAATTGTTGATTCAGATAGGATTTGAGGTCACAAATACCAGAGATATCATCTCTAGTGATCATGTCATCTACGTAAAGAAGTAGAATGATGGTGCTCTTATCTGATTTTCGCATAATTAAGGCAGAAACATGAAAGCTGGATGAGAAGCCAAGACGGTGAATGACATTGCTGAATTTTAAAAACCAAGCTGGTGGAGCTTGTTTAAGGCCATACAATGCCTTACGAAGTTTGTAAACTTTGTTGGCAGAGAGATTCAATCCAGGCGGAGGTTGCATGTAGACTTCTTCTTCAAGATCCCCATTCAAAAAAGCATTTTTGACATCCATTTGTTAGAGAGACCATTTGAGTGAAGCAGCAACAACAATAAGGGTCCAAACGGTGGTGATGCGAGCAATGGGAGCGAAAGTCTCCTCATAGTCAATGCCATATTCTTGTGTATATCTTTTGGCTACTAATCGAGCTTTGTATCGTTCAATGCTTCCATCGGACCTGGTTTTGATTTAGTAGATCCATTTGCATCCCACTTTTGTTTTTCCTGTAGGAAGATCAACAATATCTCATGTGCTATTTTTCTGTAATGCATTTAGTTCTTCTTGCATTGTTTCCTGCCAAAAAGGGTCAGAAGAGGGCCGCGAAAAGAGCAAGGTTCATGCAATATAGCTAAGGAATAATAAAGATAAAATTCTTGAAGTCTAGTAAAGGGAACACGAGTTCTAGTTGGATAACGAGATCTCGTAGAAGATTTAGTACCTGAATTTTGTACCCCATTGTCATTTGAAAGTTGTAGGTCACTAGATGGACTTGGAGAATTTGTAGGCACGTTTGAAGTATCACTATTAGCCATACTGGAAGACTTAGGAAATAGTTCAACATAATGATTTGTAAAAAATTGATTGACATGATCGACATGAACATGAAAGGAAGAGATTTTTAAAAAATATGTATTCTCCCAAAAAATCACATGTCGAGATATGCGAAGTCATCGATTGAATGGATCATAACAATAATAACCTTTATGATTAATCTCATAGCCAAGAAAACAACATAATTCTGATCGAGGTTCAAGTTTGTTGTGTTCGTGTGATTGGAGCAAGACAAAACATGCACATCCAAAAGTTCGACGGTTAGAGTAAGAGGGAACTTTACCAAATAGTTTCCCATATGGTGTATGATTGTGAATGACAGAAGAAGGAACTCTGTTGATTGTATAAACTGTTATTAGAGCAGCTTCTCCCTAAAATTGATTAGGAATATATGCGGCAGCGAGTAATGTTCGAACGGTGTCAAGTATATGTCTATGCTTATGTTCTGCTCTACCATTCTGTTGAGAGGTGCCTAGACAAGAGTATTGAGGAATTGTGTCGTTCTGCTTCAATAAACTAAGAAAAGCACGTTGTGTGTACTAAAGGGTATTGTCAAAGCGAAAAAGTTTAATTTGACATGAAAATTGAGTTTTAACCATAGTAGAGAAATCACGATAAATATCAAGCAATTCAGACCTATATTTTATCAAGTATATCCAAGTATATCGAGAAAAATCATCAATAAAAATAACAAAATAGTGAGATCCTCCCATGGTAGGAATAGGAGAAGGTCCCAAACATCAGAATGCACCAAATCAAAGGCATCATTAGAAATATAATCACTGTTATTAAAAGATAAAGCAGGTTGTTTACCAAGTTGACATGCAATACAATCAAAATCAATGGGATTAACTTGTCCTAATGCACCAACAGTAGATAAATATTTAAGTTTATTCTTGGAGACATGGCCTAGGCGAGAATGCCAAACATGAAAAGTAACAGATGCACTGGATGAAGTGGCAGCAACAGTAGAGGAACCATGAGGAAGATGTAAAGATGATAGCTCAAATAAGTGTCATCTCTTATGGCATGTCCCAACGATCTTAATGGTCACAGAGTCCAGCATAGTCAACCCTTTCGTGAGAATAAAACATCAAGTCCCATATCACATAATTGACCAACATATAAAAGATTCACAAAGAGTTTTGGAACATGATATGCATTAGTAATATCAAGGTTTGGTGTGTCAACATAACCCACATGAGTGATATGCATAAGTGAGCCATCGGCAGTGTGAATATGTAGTGTATTAGATGTTAATGATTTAGAGGAGAAACATGAGATGTAAGAAGTCATATGATTGCAACAAGCAGAATCAAATAACCAAAAAGTATTACCTGCAGTGGTGGAGAAAGCAGAGTTTTGAATGTTGGCACGAGAGAGAATCTAGTTGACAATAGCTTCTATATCAACTCCATTCAGGGTTAGAGTAGGTTATTCAGTAAGTGTTGAAATGGTTGAATTAGGGTTGTTAGTCACAACTGTATATTGGCTAGAGAAACGGGAAGATGGATTGCAAGATTGATTGCAATTTCCTTGTTCACGTTTCCTCTTGCTTTCGAGTTTCCAACATTTTTTGATTGTGTGGCCTTTTGCTTCTCAGAGGTGGTGTCAACGAAACCTAAATTTGGAAGTGTTGTGGTTGTGGCCAAGACAAAGTGTATGGGAACACGAGTAGAGTTTCGACGAGTCTCTTCAGCAATGAGCTCACTAACGGCTTTATCAACACTTGGTAAAGAATCACAATGAAGTAAATTGGTTTTGATGTGTTCAAAATCACTATGAATAGCCATAACAAACTGATACAGCCACAACTCATCACGATAATCACAAAATAGTTTGGCATCCCAAGAGCATTGCCATAATGGTTCAAAAAGAGCTAACTGATCCCATATATAAGACATTTCAGAATAAAAATCAGAGATAAATTGTCCAGGTTCGTAGCGCATATCATGCAAAGAGTTTAGATATTGCAAATGGGAGGAAATATTAGTAGCAGAGTAATGCTTAGCTAAAAAATCTCATACCTCTTTGGCAGTGTCAAAACGACCAAATTGTTGTCGAATTGAGCGAATAGAAGTTTTGTCAAACCATGAAATAATTTTATGATTATTGTTGTCCCATTCTTCAAGTTTGGGTTGAAAGGAGTCATCCCCCTCGTCATGTCTCTTCTCGAGTTCTTTAATATCACCGGTGACATAACGCCAAAGTTTGCACCCTTTGAGGAAATTGCACATATCTTGAACCCACAAAGTGTAATTGGAACCATTATCTTGAGTCATAGTGAGAAAAATGCAAGAAATTGCAAAAAAAATGAACCAAACTGGATATATAGAGGCAAATTTTGGACAAATGGACTTCAATATCAAAAAGATCACACCTAAAAATGTGGGGAATCGATCTGAACCACTCAAGAACCGGACGAAAATGGGGCGAACCGAATAGTCAAACTGTTGAACCGGAGAGTCAAAGTCAATGGTTCAGCTTTGTCAAGGTCAACAGAGAGGGCCAACGAGAAAATGACATGTCAGCAACAAGGATCCAATGAAGGACGAACACGTGGCGTGTCAATAGGGAGAGCCAACTAGAAAATGACACGTCAGTAGAAACGGAACCAATGGGGATGAACACATGGCAACGAAGACGAGTCCGGTGATAACACGTGTCGCGACTAGTGCAAAGAAGACTGTGGCGCGTGGAGAGACCTGGCGGCGCGTGGGAACGGCTTGAGGAATAAAAATTTCCAAATCAACTGTGCGTCAAGATAGGATTATAGTGGTGTGGAGCGTGTGAAATTTTAACACTGGGAAGTGTATGAACGAAGGGTTGCAGCGGATGGGTGGAGCTTAGATCATGTCTCGCTAGAGATGGTGACCGGAAAAAAGAAAAAAGAAAAATATATATATATATATATATTGGTTTTAGGAGCCTAGCTCCGCTACCATGTTAGAAATGACAAAATAAACGAATAATTGTATATTATTAATTATTAAATGAATATAATTGTACAACTATTAAGATATTTATACTACAATAGTATGTACACATAAGGAATAGTATAAGTGACTAGCTATAAGTTAGCAACTGCTAACATAATTAGAGGAATTCTAATTGGAGGAAATTATGTGTAATAATATGTAAATATATCATAAGCATGTATAGATTCATCATACATGACAGATTTTTGCCATGACTTTTAAGTTTCGAACAGAACATGAAAAAGTGACATTTCATGTCATGGTTCCGACATGAGAAACTATACATACTTATAATTACACTATTAATCTTGTACGACGACGTCGTACGTAGTTCTTTGTGTTGACTTGGCCCGGCCCCGCCCTGGCCGCCCGTCGCCCCCCACACAACCATTGCTTAGTACCTCTTAAAATATTTACTGTAATTAATCATGTATCAGGCCAATGAATCAGTTCAATTTTTTAATTCCCACTACAAAAACTCTTGGCTACTATGACCACACACAAAAAAAACAAAAACAAAAAAAAGTAGAAAATTCAAAATTCAAAATTTTATAATATGTAATTATCAACTCCAACTTATAACTTTTTTATTGGCTAATGTGAGCGAGTGAACGGAATGACATGATACACTGGATATCCTCTATAATTACTCCACCCTAGGACGTCGAAATTAAAAAACGGTGAAGATTTGGACATAATTTTTTTCGAATTTTTTGGTTTTTAAACGGTGCATTTTTGTGTGTGTGTAACTGAAGCTACAAGTGTCAATGAGCATGTAGCTCATTGGTTGTCTGATTGGTGGCAAATATATCAGTAGGGAGTCGAACCCAGGTTAGAATCTCAGCTTCCCATATAGGAAAGAAAAAAAACTGATGCTATAAGTCTGAGTAGTTAAGTTGATTTGATTTGATCTATGCATTCACTAACCACTGTTTTACTAAATGTTTTGCGGAATGTGAATTTGTTGAGTGTACATTCTTGTTAAGCCATTTTCTTGTCAATGGCACATGTAGCTTATGCAACTCAACTCCATGAAACCTCTATCCAAACTCTAAGGATCTATCCTTCGGTTTTTAGCTTCGTCTTGAGTTGAGTTGCATAAGCTACATGTGCCATTGTGGCATTATGTTTGATGGTTTATATTCCCAACCATCTTGATCATAAGCAACTGATTCAGTTCTGGACTGATATAAATGGCACACTTTTATGAGAGTGTAGAAGTAGGCATAAAGATAAACTGAGATTTTTCTGTCAACTAAATTTTAAAATCTAAGTCTATCTTCTTTTTTGTTGGTGATGCAGCCTCCTAATTATTAGCAATGGTTCGTTGAAAGAACATTCACCTTCTTGATAGGGCGCTAAATTTAAGTATGTGTTGTATATACTTTGTGTAAAACAAAAACTATATGTTTGTGGATAGTTATCTTTCTCTGAATATTACTCGTGTATTAAATTGTCATTAAATACAGTAATGTAGTAGTAAACTTGTGAAACAATTAAATTAAATTTCTTTAATACTTGTAATTTTTATTACTTAAATGTTTATATAATCCATATATTTGAAGATCCATTTTAGTTTTAAATTATATATGGATTATTTTTTTTAAACACAAAATAGGCATGGGTGACAAATTCATTACCCTAGGCCAAGCAAAGGTCACGAATTTATCGTCCTTGGCAGGACAATGGTCACCAATTCGTCGCAATTCGTCGGTTTTGGCTGAGCAAGGGTCACGAATTCATTGCCCTTAAAGAGTCTATGTCGATAAATTGGAGTAATGCACTACAAGGAAACTTACTATTGATGCCGAAGAAAACGCACTTTAGTGACCCTTTCTCTATTATGACAAGCCAGTAACTGATAGGGATGACAATTGGGTGAGTTTAGATTCCTCGGATTGGGTTTAGATTAAATTTGAGTAAAAACCTAATTAATACCCAAAGTTATGGATATCCAAACCCATTAAATCCATTATCTAATCCGATGTCCATTGGGCATCCACTACACCCATTATTCAATAAAATTGTCTAATTATTTTATTTTTTTGCATTTAAGTAAAATTTGCCTATTAAAAAAATCAAGTAAAAATTGACCATATAGGATTATTTGAATTTATTTTATTTTTTTGGTTTTATTTTTTAGTCTCGGTTTTTACTTTTTAGTATCATTTTTAATATTTTTATGTGTATACTTTTGAAACATGAAACATTTTATATACCTCTCTCTCTATAATTATAATTAAAATATTTGCTTGCAAAATTACTTAATTTCTGCTTTTGTCACAGTCTTCGTGTCCATTTGAATTTGTTGTTTTCTAATAATAACTAATGGTTTCTCTAAGTATATATCTGGAAAAAAGAACAAGATGGGAAAAGAAAACAAAATTGTTACAAATTTCCTTATTTTAACTAAACAAAACTCCGTTTCACCTCATTTATCTTTGGATTTAATTAATTGGACTGTGATTAATTTATAGATTTAATACATTTTGATTTTAATTAATTGTATTTTCATGTTTGATAAATTATGCTTTCCGGTTTTGTCATTCACCAAACCAAAAGTTTATACTTCGATAATTGTCCAATTTTTTTTGGTTAATTGAGTTAAAGCTAGCAAACAGCTAGTAGTAATCACCCAAAACGTACCAACCCAAACTCAAACCCGGATTTGGGTTTGGGTTTGATTTTGCACAAATGGCCATCTCTAGTAGCCGACGAAGCTGATTTCATGACCCTTGCTCTATGGTCACGAAATTGACCCCTATGGCGGCGAAATACATTTGTCGCCATAGTGTCCTGCTCTTTTAAAACCAGTTTTAAATTGATTTTTTTTTCTTTTTTATTTACAAATTGAGTTTGCCTCAAAAACGAAAAAGAAAGAAAGAAATGAGGTCACGCTTTTCAAATCAAACTTATAATTTACACTTTATTTAAAGGATAAAACCACCGTCGTATTGGGTTTTTATGGTCAACGACAAGTCGCGCATAGAGTTCGAGTGACACTTCAAAAGAAGGCAATAAATTTTCGGCATGAGAAAATAGGGGTTTTTATTAGGTTGTTAAGGTAGATGGTCAAGGATAGTCCACGTGTTAACTTACTACGCTGACAAGGATGTAAAAGCAATTGGACCGTCTAAAGATCGGTCCAAACGGAGATGCGTAATTTTCCGTACGTCTTCTCCGTTTCTCCCGAAATTTTCCCAGATGGTTGGAATTATGTGGCATATTTTGAAAAAAATAGACAATTTTCTAATTAAAATAACTAAATCATTTTAATCAAAATAAATAAATATAGGGAGATGATTAATTAATCAAATTACTGTATTTTTGTACATGGCATAAGTGAGATATTTAAGCACTAGCTAGCAAGCATCAGTCTATGGACTAAGTGAAATTATAAATTTTAACCTCTACGAGTTTAGAATTTCGAGAAACTAATTCGATTGCAGATGGTTTAATTAGCCAATATGGTTTAGGATTCTTTTTTTTTTTTATATTAATTTATTTCAGCTCGGTTCTTTCTCAAATTTTTACAATTTTTATAAAAGATAAGATAGGTGCTTTTATCCCGAAACAGATTCAGTCGGATTTATCTTGTTATTTTTACTTACTTCTGATATTAAAAAAAAAATATTATAGTAAAAGTAGGAAAGTAAACCTTTACTTTATCTTTCCCTTTAAAAAAAATTATTTGTATTGACTTGTATAAAAGAGTTCCTCAAGTGGTTTTTTCCATGCTTGTCACTTTTTCATTATTTTCTTTGACGGGAGCTTCTTGTTTCTTGATAAATTTAATGATACTTTACGATCGAAATTAAATGTTTTGTTTAAACACTCCTTTATATTGTTTGTTTAATTAATCATCTCCTTATATTTATATTTTGTTTAATCATTCTTGTCGTGTGATTAAATGATAATATTGCTTAATTTGACATGAAATCTAATATAATTTAATTCATTTATATAATAATTTGGTAGTGTTTTATTTTTATATAATAATTTGTTATTTAAGAGATTGTTCACATGGGATAAATGTAGGGTAGATTTTGACCCCGAGGTACCTGCAAAACGTCATGGTTGTCCCGACGTAGAAATTCTGACGATCAAGTTAGGTGAAAGAAAATGTGCTTGTTAGGGTGGCTAGGGTTTAATATTGCATGAGTACCTTAGAGGTGTATATATGTGTTGTATTTATAATAAAAGTCGGACCCCTTAATTATCGAAAGATAATTATTGCCATAAATATAAGAGTCGTGTAAGAATTGAAGAATAATCACCTCATTAATTGTTTCTTTTATTGTCCCACTGCTTAATTTATTTTCCCTTAGGAAGGAAGTAGACTGTTTTATAATGTAATGGAAATTCAAACGTATCTAAAAGCATACTTTACAAAGCACGTTCTATTTATGACCGTTTTTTTTATCAAGATTTTAGTCTGCCGAGATTGTACACGCAGAAGGTTATCAACTAAATTGTAAATGACTAGAATGTTCTATAGAAGGTTATCACACATACATGTGACTCGTAATTAAAATAAAATTTAACCAAGAAGGATAAATACATGGACTAAAATTTACCTGCCTAAATAGGTTAAATCACTAAACAGACATGGTCAAATCCACTAATTTTTTTTCTTCTAAATTGACTATTAATAAACCTAATAATACATAAAATATTTCATAAACATATATATTACGCAAAAAATAATTAATAAACCTAATATACATAAAATATATACTCAAAATTTTAACTCCAGATATATATATCTTTGTCGACCCATCAATTCCGCAGTTCACAATCAAATTAATAGTTCAAGTTCCTTATATAATTTTAAAAAAATACGTATTAATAATAATACAGATTGTCAGATTATAATTTAACCTTAGTCTAGAAATAAACCAAAAGCTAAACTATATAAAGGATATAAAGAAGAGGTAGCAAGATAAGAGACATACAAGACGAACCTGACACATGTTGTTGTTTTTCATGTCAACCCTAAAAATTCAATTAATGGCCTTACAATATATTGACAAAAAAGAAAAGAGAAGAAGAACAGAGTTTCTTACAAAGATATTGACTATTCATTAGAACAATCACACATGATGATCAGCACACATGTATATTTATATATGCATTGGTTTAATTTTTTTAGTATATGTTTTTTTATGCGAGAATTAGAATTAATGGGTCTTAATTTGGTGTATAATTAGAGATGGCAAAGTTACCGTGAAGTAAAGAACAAAATGCATACAAACACATAGAGAAAAAAAATAATTTAAAAAATAAAATAAAATAAGACCAGCTAGAGAAGTGGTATAGGGTTTCACATTTCTGAAATTATTAATTGTAGAGATTAGTGGTGACAAACAATAGGTTCGGTTTATGTCATATGTGGCGAAATGGAACTTTAATTAATTAGTTATGGTTATCTTAGATAGATCAAGTAGCTATAGTATATTCTTAATTTGGACTGACTTTGATTAATTAGGTATACAATTTAAAAATACACTATAGTGAAGAACTTTGGTTATTTATAATAAGGGAGATTCATACTTTTTGCAACCTACAAAAAGAATTAAGGGTACATTCTCGGTTTGTAGCCTAATAGTTATTTACAAGCGATGAATTATCTAACAAAAACTCGAATCTGAATCTAATTTTGGGCTATTAAAACTAATACGGTCTCAAACTTAGAATTTATTTTTACTTTACGGGAAGGGATAATATTGAATTGAGAGTTTGTAAGCATTTAATTATATATATATATATATATTAATATAAATGTTATTAGTAGTAGTAATAAACAAAGTTATACTAGTATATTTTAACATGTAAAAGCCGAGCGCGATACAGAATGTAAGTGGGAAAATGGGATGGTATATAGCAGATGAGTGGAGAAAAGTGAGAAAAGTGAGGCAAAGTGGGAATGGAATTGGATCAAATGGTAGTAAAATATAAACAGAAAGAGGTTAAGTGGAGGGAATCTTAGTTGGTTATGAAAATTAGTTTCTTTTCACCAGCTAGCTAGCTAGCGTGCATTAAACTAAAGGAAAGAAACTTAAAAATGGTGCCATATTATTTTAATTTTTGTAGACGGAAATGAGATTTGAAACATGAATTTGAGTTCGTCTGAATCTATATATATATGTATAAAAAAAAAAGTGGAAATGAAAAGTGTTTGTTCTCTGTGATTTTGATGGTGATAATTAAAGAAAAAGGTGCATATACATATATGATATAAAATATATAATTACCCTATAGTAGTATTTTATTTTTTTTAACTTTATACTATTTATGTATATAAATTGTATTTTACAAAAAAGAAGAAAAGGAAAAAGGAAAAAAAAGAGAAGAGATGGAGAGGAGAGAGAGAGAGAATCCATATGAATCCAAGCGCTTGGGGACAAAATGAGGTTCTGAGAAGAAAAGCAAAGGTTGCTTTACGACCCAGAAAAAGGAGATTTC
>NBIL01008517.1:0-21994 GCA_002752925.1 Viola pubescens var. scabriuscula
ACACATTTATTGCTTTTGAATACTAGTTGAAGTGAAATGAAAAAAATAAAAAAAAAGACTTGAAGAACCAAAATGTCTCCAAAATGTCTAATATTGGTCGACAATAATAATACTTAACTTAATAGTATTATTTATATTTTTTCTCGATAAACTATTTTTTATTACAAAATTTCATAAAATGTGCTCTTAAAATTACAAGATTAAATGAGCAAGTCTTAGGGGACTACAAATTAGCTTCAAACTAATCGGTAGAAAATCAAATAATTTTTTTTTATTTTATCAAAACGTATTATCTAATAATTTAATCAACACACATTAAATGACGAGCACCCCGAACTTGATGTAGGATTTGTTGCAATGAGACTTCTAATTAGAGTCTTTTGTTGGTCAAGGGCAAGCCGTATATTTTTTTTAATTACATTTGACCACTGTTTAGGCCTGCATAGTGCCGTTGTAGGCTTGTAGCTGACCATACCGGGAAACAACTCAATCTTTTTATATATACCTAATTTTCCGTCTCATTTCTTGTTAATTAACAAAATTAACAAGCATTAAATCAGTATGATTGATCCAGCATCTTTAAGTCACTGGATGGAACGTAATGTTTTAAATTTATTAAAACTCCATTTCAGGGTTAAAACTCGTTCGTTTAATAGACGAATTTTATTCGCATCAGGTTGACTCATTAAAAGGTAAAATACTCTTAATATATAATTTTTTCATACACAATAATCGAACCTGTGATATTTTTTAAATAATAAAAACGTCAAATCATCCACACCAACCATCGATCTGAAAATTTGGTCTCTCACACCTAGCCCGTAGCTAGAGCAACTTGTATTTCATTTTTATGTGTAAACCAAAAAGTTGCTCTCATGTGCACATGTGCCTAAACAAAGGATTAATATTGTTTAATAAGGCAAGCCACCTAAGCTTAGGCATTTAAATTATAAGGCTGTGTTGTACTAAGATTAAAAAATTAGTTTAGGCAGCTTCCTGATTATGGGCCTAATTATGAGTAAATATTGGAGACTACAGCGCTGATCACTTTCCAGTTGGATTCTTAGGTTTGCTTAATTTGCTTGCTTTGGCTGCACTTGATTTTGACACATTCATCTAGCTAGGGTTTATTAAAGGATTAGCATCGCATAAAAGCAGCAAAGCAGTGTTTTTGTTGCAACATTTGATATACTCTAGATTATCGAATATTTATTATTTTATTAGTATAATAAAAACAACCATTCTTTTGTTTGAAGAAAATAAAATGATTTGATTGGCTCCAAATATGAACAAGTTGTGTACCATATTCAATCAAACTCATGATCAAATTGCACAAAGATATTTTGAAAAATAAATGGTTAGGTGATACTGGATATGTTGCTTAAAAGTAGACAACCATGTCAATCAATGTTATGGAGGTGATAGATCAAAACCTTAGGATGGTGACAATTTCCCTTCTCAAATGGCCCACTTTGCGCACAAGATTGTAGAAAAAAAATGAGCATACCAAATTATTTGCTTGTGCCATAAATTTTCAAAAAATACTACTTCTTGTGGAGTAATAAATAATATATACATATAAAACATATTTATAGCCTTAAGTTGTCCACAACTTCTTGTGGGGGCAAATGTTTCTTCTTTTCTTCCTCTTTTTTGGGTTAAATTGCTATGAAAAAAAGAAAGGATTTCAAACTTCAAATGTCCCATGAACGACAAGTGGTGGAATCTAGACCATTGATGGATGGAAGATGTAAGTGTATGGATGAATCACAGCCATCTATTTGCTGTGACTGCACATGTAACCATGTGGTGCTAATAGTGAGCATCAAAAGAGTGTTTTGGACTGACTTTGAAAGAGGCAATCCATTTAAGTCAACTAGGCGGTCCTTTGGAGGATATAGATGTTAGTATTATCTTATTGCATCATATGATTCTCCTTTGGTGGAAACAATTCTCATGTTTGTGTCACATTACATTCATGCACTTTGCCAAAATATAATTTATATACAACTTTAAATAATAATATTTTCATGAAGTTATATTAGTTACAATTTTTTTTTTACGGATTACAAATAAAATTTTAAAGGTTTGAAAAATAAAAAATTATTATTTTTCTTGAGCGAATAAAATAGGTCTAAATATTTCTAATTTTAATATACACATCAAAAGTTACGATACGTCGTTTTATTTATGGTCAAAATTATCTACTAAAAGTAGAATGATAATTTACTTCTTTATCTATCTCTAAATATCATATAAGTATTTGTTATTTCTAAATTCATCACAGAGACTCCTGATCAAACGAAAAACAAAAGCGACGCTGCAAACACGACATACAACTAATGCTATTGAATTCAAATTCATGTCCTTTTGTATTTTAGCTAACATCATAAATCATGTCAGTTAAATATCTACCACTAATACTGAATATATTGCTAGAATTGATTGGATTTATAAGGTAAGATATGAATTGGAAAGTAATAAATATATTAGTACTGATTAATGCAAGTTTTCTGGTCTTAGGTTTTACTACCAATAAAAAAAAAATGATTTCATGGCATGAAAGATAATAAAAAAATAATGAGATTGAAAGAAAGAAACCAAAAATTATAGTATGAATTTTATTCATTAGATTTTAATTGCTAATGTGGTTGTCGTTAATTAGATTTAGAGTATATATGCTTATTAAGAAGGACGGTAGAGAGAGAACTTTACCTCCTTTTGGGATCCTACCCGACTGAAGTACGGAATAATCGACAATTAATGCAGTAATCGGATTACCGAATGATTTTAACAAAAAAAAAATAATAAAAGACAGTAGTATGTCTATTTCCTTATGACAAATGGAATGAATTTAATAAAGGAACGTAAAGATTTATAGAAAAATAAAAGTGTAAAATTAATCAATTTATTTCTTACCTTATAAAATATAATCAATCATAATTATTCGAAATTTAACTAATATGACCTAATATGTTAGCTAAGACACGAGGGAAGCCGATTCTATATAATTCACTTTTTTTTCCTATAAAGGGAAGTGATTTTCATTACTATTGAATTTCCATATATGGTTGACAAAGCATGTTTATTCTTTTCAAAAGCAATTACCAAATGATATAAATATTGTTACAACAAGAATAGTTTTTTTTTTTTCATAAAATAAGTTGATTTTAATGAATGAAAAATAACAAATTGAAGAAAGAAAAAAAAACCAGTTCTTTTTCTTTATAAGAGAAAAAAAATATAATTGACATTAAATTGATGGAGATATATAGTGTTTATAAGCTTGTGTGGTTGGCACGATGCAAATTTATTCCAACGTGAACCGGATGCCTAGTCCTCTTCTCTAACACCTAGTAGAACAATGTTTTTTTGTTTTTTTTTGTTTTTGGTGACTTTGTAATTTTCCTTAAAATCATAAAAAAATGATAGATTTTTTTTTTTCTGATTTCCACGAGTATTTTTGTCTCTTTTAGGTTCATACTAATCTCATTCAAGTATTATCAGACGTAAAAGAAAGGGAATGATTTTCTCGACAGGATCTTCCATGTTCCTCTAACACCTTATCAAATGATCATCCAGACATGTTTACATAGACAACAAATTTAACATGGACAATCCAACCACACAGGCTAAAATAAAACATTAGTGTCACCTTGTAATTTTTCCTTAGATTCATGTAAAACAAAAGTACAATAATTTAAAAGGTTAGTTACAAGTAATGGTTTTGAAGTAAGCAAATTGTCATAAAATTATTGGGTATGCAGCAATCATGACCATTAGCTGCCACATTGCAACTATACTTATTTATTTCTACCAATTTGTTTCTTAATTCTTTAAGCAAGAAGAGAAGTACTACTTGGGTAAAAAAAAAAGAAAAGTGTTAGCTGGTTTCAAAGAGAGAGCAATTATTATGCACTTATCACTCTCTTTTCTTTCCCATCCTCCCATCCATCCATCCATTAATTTCGCAATTTATGCTCTACATTCCAAATCAAAGTATGCATATTAATAATGTTAAAAACTTCTTGAAACCTAAAAATACCCATTAATTATGGTTTGATTTCCTTTTTTATTTATTTATAATTCTGTACTACTGCTCACCAATGCTAGAACAAAAGAATAAAAGAAGGGTTTTTTCCCCCATTTTCTTTGATAGTAGTATATGCCAAGCAAGAGAAGGAGAGTAGAAAACCTTAAACAACACCCAGCACAGGAACTTCTGAAAAAACTGAAAAAAACCAATGTGAAAGCACAGTAGATTACCTGAATTTTTTCACAGCTACAGAAAGAAAAAAAGAAAAAGAAAGTAAAGAAGGAAGAGTGACTGTCTGTCTCTCAGTCTATCTGTGGAGCCTACTACAGAAACCCAGTCCTTTGCTTAGATCTCTTTCATTGGGAGGGACCCATTTATTTTCTCTCTCTCTTCTTCAACAGTGCTTCTGTTCTTTGCACCCCATTTCCCATCATCCTTTTTTATCAGACAATCAACAAGAGAAAAGCAAGCAACTTTCTAGTTTCTGTAGATAGAGAGAAAAGGAATAGTAATCCTTAAGAGGTAAATATGCTGTCGTTTTAGTAAGTCAATAGTAAAGACTGAGTCTTTTGAGTGTTTTCTTCTTCTTCTTCTTCTTCTTCTTTTTTCTCCTCTGTTTGTTTGAGTGAAAAAAAACAGCTTTAAGGGTCTTGCTGCTGGTCTAGTTTTAGATGGAGTCTCCTCTCCCCTTTTTTTCACTGAAATGGTAAGTGAATTCTTCTATATGGGTTTTTAACCAGGAATCTTTTTTTTTTTAAAACTTGTGTCTGTCTCTATCAAGATGCAATCTATCTCTAAATGGTAGTAGTAAAATTATTCACTTTCAGTTTTGCATTGTGAGAAATAGAAAGAGAATACAGATGGGTTGGTTTCTCTATCACTCACTGTCACCACTTTCTCTATCTATGTGATTGAAATCACCTTTGAGTTGTCTTTTTATATGTGCTTTGTGGTAATTGTATATATGTTGTCTCCTCTTTTGCAGGTTGGTTTAAGTTCGGTGTACTGCTTTGCTTACACACTGACTAGAACTCAAGTGGTGGCTATCAAGTTTTCTTGAAGTTTGAATCCTCTAGGGCTTAGCATTCTGTTCATCTTCTTCTTCTTTTTCCAGCTGGGTCGATTGGCTTTAAGGCCAAAGGTGTAATCTTTGATACTAAATTCAAGATTTGAAGCCAAGTAAAGTAAGTTCTCAGATCTGAATGGCCATTTTAATGTTATTTTATCTTATTCAAATCAGAGGAGCTCTGTCTTTACTTGAGGTATCTTTGGATGGTTAATTTGGATCTAGAATTCTCAGGTTGTTCAAGCATTATTCATTTCTTTTATAGCTTCTTTTTGTTCCAATTTAAGGGTCTTGTTCTGATTGTTCTTTAATGTCTATGGCTTCTTTGGATTGCTTGGATACATTTTCTGAACTTTCATAGCCCTTTACTTGTTTGTTACTGTTTTAGTTTTTGAATTTCCAATCACTGTACCTTTTACTGCAATTTGTGCATATTACTGAATTTCCCGCTTTGCAAATATTTACTCTCATTCTGCACTTGATGTTTCACTGTGGTATTTGCATTGTTTTCATTTCTTTTAGTTCTACCATCTAAAGCCATGGCATTTTATTGAACAGTTAATGTATTTTGTCTTCTGCATTTTACTGGTAATATTTTGCCTTCCTCCTCCTGCACATCTATGGTTTGCCCTTTTTTTGGTGAACTTCTGTCCTGTGTCTTTTTTTCTCTATATTGGTGGGTATTCAAGCTACAAAATATCTGTATGGAGCTACCTAATATACAATATGAAGTTACATAATGTATTTTACCATTTGAAGTTACATAATATTGCTCTCATGGCTTCTGGCTTATGAAGTTTAAAATTACGATCTGCATTCTGCCATTAAGAGGCGGAACATTTCTGTTTCGATAAGCATTCAACTTTAACATATTTTTTCGGATGTGTTCCGTATTGGGGTTTGTTTCCCTGACCAAAGCCATTCTCTTCTTTTTCAGCATTGCTGCTTATTTTTAGAGAGCATGCATGAGATTTAGCATCCTCTGAATCAGTAGATTTTATTGTTATGGATCTCCGAGAGGATAGCTCAAGATATGGGTCCTTACCAATTACTACTTCAAGGAACATGTCATCGTCGTCTTCTGCATTCTTTTCAGCTAATCAGTCACCATTCTTCTCTCCAAGGTCACCAACATGTCAAACATCCGAATCAACACGGTCTGATGCACAATGTGACAGCATTCATTTAAGTGGTGATCCTCATAGCTCCAGTTCAGGAATTCCTGACCCTGAATCTGTGGCGAAGGCAAGAGATGTCTTGTCAAACATGTCGAGGGATCCAATTCCTGGATTTACAAATGATTTTCAGAGGTTCGATCGCATTTTGTCTTCAACTGCCATTTCTAGTAGCACCCCATATTGCTACTCATATGGTCTTGATAACGGGTATTCTGGGGTCAGGGAAAATCACAGAAAGCAGGGGGGCAGCCGTGGAACATCATATGCCCCAGTTTCGGTTTCCTCTCACAGAATAAGGAGCTGTGATGCCTACGTAGGTTTGCATGGTCGCAAACCTTCTTTGCTTAGATTTGCTAATTGGCTGCGTGCTGAGTTGGAAGTTCAGGGAATAAGCTGTTTTGTTTCAGACAGAGCTCGGTGTAGAAACTCTCGCAAGCATGGACTCGTAGAGAAGGCAATGGCTATTTCCTCCTTTGGCATTGTAATCTTAACAAGGAAGTCCTTCAGGAACCCATATACCATCGAGGAGCTGCGATATTTTGCAAGTAAGAAGAATCTGGTCCCAGTTTTCTTTGACTTGGGGCCAGATGACTGCCTTGTCCGGGATATAGTTGAGAAGAGGGGAGAGCTCTGGGAAAAACATGGAGGTGAGCTATGGCTTTTGTATGGTGGGATAGAGCAGGAGTGGAAGGAAGCTGTTAATGGGATTTCTCGAGTTGGTGAACGGAAACTGGAAGCTCAGGAGGGTAACTGGAGAGACTGCATATTGAAGGCTGTCACTCTTCTGGCATCAAGGTTAGGAAGGAGAAGTGTTGCCGATCGGTTGACAAAGTGGAGAGATAAGGTGGAGAAAGAAGAGTTCCCTTTCCCTCGGAATGAGAACTTCATTGGCAGGAAGAAGGAATTGTCTGAGCTAGAATTTATACTTTTTGGTGATGTTAGTGGAGATTCAGAAAGAGACTATTTTGAGCTAAAGGCTAGACCCAGGAGAAAGAATTTTACAATTGGATGGAGTAAAATCAGCTCAGCAGAGGAAAAACGAAGGGATCGGCAAGGGCATAAAGGCAGCAAGAAAGGTAAAGAACCGGTGGTATGGAAGGAATCAGAAAAGGAAATAGAGATGCAAAGCAGTGAATTTTCACTAAGGCAGCATCCAGTGAGGCCCAAAAGTAGTGGACGTTATGCTAAGAGAAAACGATCGACAAAGATTTTGTATGGGAAGGGGATTGCATGTTTGTCAGGTGAGTCAGGAATTGGCAAGACAGAACTTCTTCTTGAATTCGCGTACAGATATCATCAGAGGTATAAGATGGTTCTATGGATTGGAGGGGAAAGCCGGTACATTAGGCAGAATTATCTGAACCTTTGGCCATTTCTAGAAGTTGATGTGGGTGTTGAGAGCTGCACTGAGAAAAGCAGGATAAGAAGTTTTGAAGAGCAAGAAGAGGAAGCCGTTTCTAGAGTTCGCAAAGAGCTCATGAGAAACATACCTTTCTTGGTTGTGATTGATAACTTGGAAAGTGAAAAGGATTGGTGGGATAACAAACTTGTAATGGATCTTCTTCCCCGTTTCGGTGGAGAGACCCACATTATAATATCCACACGCCTACCGAGTGTATTGAATTTGGAACCTTTCAAGGTCTCTTACTTATCTGAGGTTGAGGCAATGTGTCTAATGCTGGGAAGTGTAAAAGACTACTCAATTGCAGAGATTGATGCCCTTAGGGTCATTGAGGAGAAAGTAGGAAGGTTAACATTGGGCCTTGCAATAGTGGGAGCGATTTTATCCGAGCTTCCTATTAATCCCAGCAGATTGTTGGACACCATAAATAGAATGCCCTTGAGGGAAATATCATGGAGTTGTAGGGAAGCTCATCCATTGAGGAAAAATAATTTCCTCTTGCAACTCCTTGAGGTTTGTTTCTCAATATTCGATCATGCAGATGGACCTAGGAGCTTGGCAACCAGGATGGTCCAGGCTAGTGGCTGGTTTGCACCAGCAGCAATTCCAATTCCTCTACTAGCGGTAGCTGCAAACAAGATACCCGAGAAGCATAGGGGAAAAAAGCTGTGGAGAAAGTTGTTGCGCTCTTTGAGTTGTGGTCTGACCTCGTCATACAACAAACGATCGGAAACAGAAGCTTCTTCTATGTTGTTGAGATTCAATATTGCTAGAAGTAGTACAAAGCCAGGCTATCTATATGTCAATGAACTCATCAAGCTTTATGCAAGGACAAGAGGAAATGCAGGAGTTGCGCAAGCCACGGTTCAAGCTGTCATCACTCGGGGGTCCATATTCCATCATTCGGAGCACATATGGGCATCATGCTTTTTGCTATTTGGATTTGGAAATGACTCGAAAGGTGTTGAGCTCAAGGTGACGGAGTTATTGTACCTCGTTAAAGGAGTAGTTCTGCCTCTAGCAATTCGGACATTCATTACCTTCTCCCGGTGCAATGCTGCTCTGGAACTCCTTCGGCTATGTACCAATGTCTTGGAAGCAGCAGACCAAGCATTTGTTAAACCAGTTGAGAAGTGGGCAGATAAGTCATTATGCTGGAGGCCAGTCCAGACCAATGCTCAACTGAATCCATTCCTGTGGCAGGAGTTGGCACTGTCTAGGGCGACTGTGTTGGAGACGAGAGCAAAGTTAATGCTGAGAGGGGGACAGTTCGACATAGGAGACGATCTAATAAGGAAAGCCATTTTTATTAGAACTTCAATTTGTGGTGACAATCATCCAGATACGGTATCTGCTCGCGAAACTCTTAGAAAACTTACCAAGCTTCTTGCCAATGTTCAAATTCACACTTCACCATAGACCATATATTCCTTGTAAGCAGACTTTTACATTAGAGTTATACACAAAATCTGAAATAAAACTAGGAATTCTTATACCATTCTAACTCCTAAATGATATGCCCTTGATTGCATTATTTTATTACAAAAGTATGTCTTCCCCTGTCATATATATAAACTCCCATTTCTGCCTTGTCTCAACTTTGCTATTACTGCTTCTACAGTTTCTGAAAATTTGAGTTTGTACTCATACTGCTTGATGGATATTCTTGCATACTGAAAAGTCTCATCTGTTATCGACATTGGTTCGGGTTCGGGTCGAGTGTTAAGAGACTTGTCCACTTTTAACCCGAGTCTCAGGTTCACAAGATTAGTCTCCTGCCAGAAAGGTGGAGAGAACACCCAAAGAGACCATAAAGAAAGACTCATCGGTTGAATCTGGGACTACAGTAGCTGAACTGGTACAAAACTTCTGATAGGGCATGGCAGCCTGCAAGCGGCAGCCTAAAAGAGGGAAAATAATAAGAATGGGCAGCAAGCAACCCATTATCAAGAAGGAAATGTGAGAAAAATGTAAGCAATGACAATAAAGTTTGCACACCACATATCCACATGTGACATAAGGGTGTGGTCTGAGGCAAATCTAGCAGTGGAGTAACAGTAGCAGTAGGTAGCAGTGGAAGTAGTGGGAATGGAAGGAAAAAAAGGTGTTGTTTTTGCTATTATTACAGTCTTTTGAGTGGGTATGGTATGGGTGTAATAGTACTGTTCTTCTCAGACTGTGAGCTGCAAAAATTGCAGTAGTAGTGGTACAACTGTAGTACTATGGAGTATGGAGTTTTTAAGAATGGAGAGTGGAGTAGTAAAGCTGATGATCTGACTTTTTTTTTTGATTGTGGGGATAGTGGTGGTGATGATGCATGCTTGTTGTTTTGGTACTTTTTTCTCTTTCTTCTCCTCTTTTATTTAACGAACTAGGACAACAGGACTAGGTGGTGGTAAGAAAAGTAGTAAGCTGTTAGACTGGCATTGTACTAAAATCTGGGCCATTGTCAGTGGTTTTCTGTATGTCATGTCACAGTTTGTTTTTACAAAATTTACAGTCTCCTTTTCTGGGTATGGCTTCTTCTTTCTCTCATGAAAAACACTGTTCCCATAAAATGAATCAATTTCAGGTAAAAAACATAAAAAATATTGTAAAAAAAAGAGAGTCCCAGATTTCAGAAACAAGAAAATAGGCAGAAAATAAAAATGCCCCCATGCAGGATCGAACTACAGACCTTCAGTTTACAAGACTGACGCTCTACCACTGAGCTATAGGGGCAGCTTGCTGCTGTATCTGTAAATTATTTACAAATTCTTTACTTTCAAAAAAGGTCGACGATAACTGGTTATTGAAATGTGAAGTGTTCAACATTGGCAGCTGCATTTGCTCATTCTACATCTAAATTGGAGACCGGAGTTCTGCACTACATTATCAATTCCACATGCTCGAATAAGTCAATGACTCGTGACAAGATAAGCATCGTGTGTGCGTGTAGATGCAAAGAAGAGAACGATGGCACATAAATCTAGTCCCAACAGTAGATGAGTATATGAAACATCAATCCAGATTCTAATAATGTACACAACATCCGTGGAAATAAAGACAGAAGGGCTAGGAATTTTTCCATAAGCCTTTTCAGTTGTGTTGCGATGCGGGTTCTATTTTTCAAGAGCTTAATATCATGTACAGATACACACAAACAGAAGGCATGCATCCATGCGATTCAAGGAAAATCTTTTCCAGCAATTTGCTCATCCTCAGAAGCATAATCATCTTCACTCAGCTCCTCGTCGCTGGATTTGTCCTCTGGTTTGGCCTCAATATCCTCTGGCTTTGCGTATTTCTCGCAATATTCTGAAAATGTAGCAGTTGCGATGACAGTGAATAGCAGCAGAACAAGAAACTGAAAGAAAATGATGACTGTTGGAAGGCATAGCAGGTCAACAGATAATTGTTGAAGCTAATCTTGGATTAACAATAATCTTCAAAGGCATACAACTAACTATATAATTCAGGGTTCGTAACAGGACATATAGCTTCAAGTATACAACTGATGCAAATTGCTAGCTCTTTTCAGTTGTTTGACCTGCAGACCGAATATTGAACCCAATCATCCAAGATAAAACCCATCCATCTACAAAATCCTTCATTCCTCTCCTAGACAAATGCTGCATGCATTCATTGCAGTGTATTGTTGAAGTCTGATGCAGTAAACTTAGTTAATGAATTCATTTATCCCCCAAACTACAATCAACTTCAAAGACGAAATCGACACGTCACCGAAAAAATGAAGGACTAATCAAGGGAAGAAAAAAAAATGCTCTTCTTCTAAAGAACATGTTGCTAATCTAAAGCAGTGTGATTCCTGTACGCAGACAGTTAAACTGTTCGCACTACTATCAATTTAAAGAAGTGTGATTCCATGTTTAGAGAGTTAAACTGTTTGGACCTAACCAGTGCAATCAAAATTGAATCCCTGACTCGTACTGGGTTGGAACCTATTAGACCAATTCAAAAAGAAAAAGAAAAATCCTAAACCAACATCATCTCATATATTACCAGAAGTAAAGAGGCCGAAGAGTCTTTCTACGCTGCAGTCTTATCATAGCAACAAGCAAATGCCAATAAAGTAATTTCTAATCAAGACGATCAGCTTATCTAATATTCAATCCTCCAAGAGCTTAAATGTTGCAAAAAATCACAGTAGTACCATTTTAATGCATTCCACCAATCATAGACCAATGAGCAATGTCTCTTCTCATAGCAATGTCTTCATTAAGTTTACTAATTGTTAAACTAAAATTTACAGGAAAGCCACAATGGAGCAATGATTCAATTCATCAATCAGAAATCATTATACCTTTGCACTGCCCTTTCAATGCATTAAGCATTGACACCCAAAAGCTCACAAGAAGAAGTCAAGGCGCCTATAATAATGAGTATTCTAAGTTGGCATCTTGCATGAAAAACCAGATGGAAACAGAGTATCCAGATTTTGCCCAATAAAACTAAACAAATCATGTAGATGACCAAATAAATAAATAGAGGGGGAAAATAGTTGAGTGGTGAAATTTAAATAACTCTTGGTTTAAAAGGGATGACACTTAGATAACAAAGCAACTTCAAAGACTGATGAAAAACAAAGATATAAAATTGTGTCAACTAAATTGATTTCATTTTCATGACACAGGAAAGTATTACTATCATCTACTTAGGTGGCACATGCTAAATTTGATCCACTACTTAGTTTTTATTACTATCATCTACTCAAATCACTTCTTTTTTGTCCATCAGGCTTGAGGTTGAAAACTTAAAGTGCAATGCTTCATGGCAGATAAGTAGCCAAACCTCCCAAAAGTAACACACATTATGCAAGTGGGGTGGAATTAGAATGACATAAACTGACAACACAAATTCACATAGCAAGTCTAATGTTCAGTGGCTCTTTTTCATAAAATTATGGAGTTTATGCTATTTAAACTTTTTTTCTGGAACTCTGGATATAATAGAATAGCTACCTTTCACTCTTTGTTCATAAGCAGCCTTGTCACGCATCATTAGTGCAGCAGCTTCTCCATTCAATGGATCTGATGGGTTGGGATATAGAAGAAGCTGAGGAAGAAACACTTCAAACACGTTTACAAGATCTGGAAAAGATTTTGAAAATGGAGAATTCAAATGTGGTGTGGTGATCAATCTTTGATGATCAGAAGTAACTTGAACTAAAGAAAAATCTATGAATTACAGAACCAAATTTAGAGGCTCCATATATAGCATATAAATCATCAAATGAGAAAGTAGTAATGCAGTGAGTTTACCAAACATGGGACTCCAAGTTTGATTGATAACATCTAAGCATACAGAGCCAGACCTGAAAATTAAAAACAACCAACTCTTTGTTAAAGTGTTTGCTCTAGAAAGCACTTTGAATTAGAAGACTACCTTCACTCGCAAAACCAGATGAATTGACATGCACTTGCTTACATTTCATCTACATTTGGGTGGTAGATCTTGTTAACAAAGCCAATAGATGGAGATTTATAAGGATAAGCATCTGGCAACTCCACTCTTATCCTCCACACACCTCCCGTATAAGGACCTGCCACACTCCAATTGAAAAAAGAGAGGAGTTGAAAGCACTTAACCAGTGGACTCTTATAAGAAATATGTGAACACTTCATCCTCATAGGGAGAATTAATGATTAAAAAGTTGCAGCCTAGGATGAGCCAATAATCCAGAGGAAAGCAATGAAGTGATCACAATCACAATAACACAGTACACTTCTACATGACACAAACAACAAGTATCAAAGCCTGCGTAGATCGCTAAAATGATCGATTACAAGACACAGAAAAAAGTAGCTCAAAACAAGTTCAATTAATACCAAACTACATGGATTTGGTAATCTAGCTACACTATCTTCAAGCACAAATCTTCAACTCAACATATTCCCATCAGGTCAACAAGATTGCCCAATAATCACAGGGAGAAATTGAAAAGAACCCAGAAAGAGAACATGAAGGAGAGTTTAATTAATTAAGCACAGAAAAAAAAACAACCATACTTGATCAAACAAAAACAGTAAAAGAAGAAAATGGGTTTTGGAGAATTTCATACTCTCTTTTGGGCCATTGAACTCCACATAGAACTCTTGCATGCCATCATTGATCATTTCGACTTTGTAATCACTCATCATCCTATTATAGTTCACCCCAAAAAAAAAAAAAATCAAAAGAGAAGATCAAAACAAAATAGAACAAAAATCAATAACAACAACCCAATTCACAAAAGAAAAGATTTCTTCTTTACAGTTTCATCAAATCCATCTCCCTGCGTTTGCTTGGGGAAGACATTTTTTTTTCTTTTTCTTTTTTTTTCTAAGAAGCAAAAGGAAGAGAGGAGATATTGGTAAGGTGAAAGGAGAGCTTTTTTTCCTCCTCTCTTTTTCGTTCAGACAACAGTGAGTGATAGTAGTAAGGTACTGTATTTAATATTTATAGCATCCACAAAAAGGTCGTAGGAGCCGTCTTCACTAGAATAATAGTTTAACCAAAAATAAAACTAGAATAGTATAGTAACTTTCCATTTTTACCATGCGTGATGGTTCATTGCCTTTTTCTGTTATGCTACCATTTCTCAGTTTACTCCTCAGTCCTCATTCTACTAAAATTACCTCTATATTTTTTAATATTTTCTATTCGTATCAATTTGATTTTATCGTTAATGTTAGATTTATTTTTCATTAAATTTCAAGAATGATCCAATTTGATACCATAAATAATCACCCTAATATTAGCGTTATTTTATTATTATAAAATTTGAAGGAAATAATTTTAAAAGGGAAAATATGAAAAAAATAATTAAAAATACTACATGGCTCTTCGTGGTAATTTGTTTTCCGAGGCACAACTAATGTAAGTAGGTTAACTAAAATAAACATAAATATTAAAGGTCATTATACAAAACCTAAAAATATGAAGGCCAAATATAATACTAATAATTAGGGAAAATGGAAATTTAAAAAGAAAAAGTAGAATTCAAAATCTCATGACCTTTTAAAAATCTATCTAGTTTTATCGGTACAAATAAAATTAGTCATGATATAGTGAGATGAAAGATTCTATATCGTGACGTCAATATAAATAATTTTTTAGTTATAATACTATTAGCTAAAAGTTCATTAAGCAAGATTTGGAATTCAAAAATTCTCATTCTTGAATGTAATAGTTTTTTTATTGAGATAATAATATTTTCGGTACTTTTATTTGATTTTTCTTATTAATTTGACACTTTATTTCATTTTTTGTTGGATTTAATCCTTTTACTCACATTTTCATATTAATTTGGCTCCTATAGGTAATGTCGTGCACATTCAGACGTTAAATCTAGTGACGTGGCATTGTTTAGTAGTATTGTTTAGCTGACGTGACATCTCACATGGATTGCCACGTCTGCTAAATAATATTAAACAATGCCACGTCACCAAACTAACGTTTGCCTGTGAACGACGTTACCTAGACAAACCAAATTAATATGAAAATGTGAGTAGAGGAGTCGAATCCAACTAAAAATAAAATTATGTGCCAAATTAATATGAGAAATTGAATAGATGTGCCAAAAATATCAATTTGTTTTCATTGTATAGATTTCTTTTATCTTCAAAGAGACACCCACGTGTTCAGATTCTATATATTTCTTAATATTCACCTAATTACATGTTTTGACCAAAATTCATAATGTTTTGCTATTTTTACTATTTTATTTGTTTTTAAACTATTATAAAGATTAAAATTGCAACTTATATGTAACTATATGGTTGACATTGTATGTTTTTAAACTATAGGAAGTTAAGAGAAACATTTTGTAAAGTATAAGTTTTTCATTGCAGTTTACCCTTTTATTTTATTATCTATAATTAAAGTAACGATAAAATGTTTATGTAAGTTGTTCAATACTTTTACTCTTTAAATAAAAAAAGTGTTGATTCGATAATTTTGTACAGAGTAATAATTATTACATTTCTAGTAATTTTGTACTCTATATTTTGTACTTGTTAAAAATATTGTTAATGTCGGGTAAAAGAAAAGTTGAAATTGTGTAAGACCACTAGCCACTGGTAGATGACCTTTACATAGGGTTTCTCGTTTACGAAGTAAATAATTCTTCTTCTAATGCAAATGAAAGAGTTCACACGTTTAAAAAAGAAAGAAAGGGCAAACGTATGTCTTTTCTCACAATTTATAGTGTATGTTATCTATCGTTCTCGTCACTAAAGATTCTTCAACACTTAGAAGTTAGAATGATAGTCAATTTGAACAAAGGAAAGAAAATGAAAGGAAATTAGCTAGGAAAAAGGCATCATTGGTTGCAAATTCCACATAGCTTTCACCCACCCTACTCCTCACATTCTATCTTTTCTCATTTCTTATCTTGGCCGTCACCAAAGTTCATATAACAGTACAATTACTATTTCTATTATTAATATTGCCTTCATTTCCAATAGTATAGGATGCATATATTCAATTTACCATCATCAACTTAACTCATCCAATCCGTCACGCAATCTTTGTATAGATTTGAGAATATATTTCTTTTTTTTCATTTTCTTTTCCAATTTCATCTGAGTGTCATTTTTTTTATGAATAATAGAGTAATTTTGTTCTAGCATTGCAACATGTTTTTTCACGTATAGTCAGGATTAAAACCTTTGTTACACCCTAGATTTCTTGCTTAATTTGGTACTTGTTCAACCAAGGGAGCCTAGTTGCTCTACCTAAATACAAGCCTAGCTTGCTAACCTCAAAATAAACAAAACAACCAGCAAGTTATATTTGAGCAGACAAACAAAACTGCATTTGAAAAAACATTGATGTTTATTTCTGTTATGATCATTTTACCATGTAAACAATGTACATCCATCCCTAGAAGAACTGTGACCAAAACAACAAATTTAAGAATGAGACAGATAAGGGTCAAGGAAATCAGACCACATCACCTTTAACCAGAAAAAAAAGGAACAAGAAGTTGAATATCTGGAAACAATGTGTGCATCTCTTTTGTTTACCTTCCCTTTCCTTTATGTCGCTTCAAGTGACAGGCTCATGGAGTGCTATCTGGGTCGGTAGCACGCTTCCAAGACATCGATCAAACGAGCACAGCTAATTTTCGTCGAGTTATGGATATATCAGCTCTTCAATGATTCACAAAAGCGCCGGCACCTTGTCAAAATTGCATCACTTCACCCTGATGTGATAATGCAGCTAATCACACGAAAAAATTCCTGGGCATTAAAAGTGATGTTGGAGTGCTGAGGACAGAAAGAGCTGTTATAACCTTTTCAAAGGGATGTAAAACCAGAAGTTTGAAATGAGCATAGTCTTGACCTGAATTTCTCTATTTGAAGTCATTGCACTGCATATTCTCAGAACATATCATGATATTAGCACCAGGTACCCTGATAGCCTTATGACCAAAACCGTCACTTAGAGACCCAAAGTCTGACTCGTCATCATCACTATCGATGTTTTTTGGAGTTACACGATTCTGATAACTTCTGCGCTTAACAAGAAATACATTGAAGTAATAGCTGACCAAGTCTTTTCTCATCTTTTTGGGAAAACACTCGTGCATATCGTCCCAGAAGGTCTTACCTAGTGATGGAGGGTTTAACCTCACCGTATTCTTAAATCTTCTCTCTTCGTCCTCAGTCCATCTAAGTGAAATCTCATCACCCATGTGATCAAATCTCCAATGATAGAACACCGAGCCAATTTCAAGTTTCAATTTCATTCTTTTCTCAGCAATGTGAAATCTGATACATGCAACAGAGCCTGGAAGCTGACAGTCACATAAATCAGGTCTGCCTTTTCCAATAGGATCCAATGCAACTGATGCATTATGGTCTCCAGATTCCAAAGGCCACACCTGAGTTCCAAGCCATCTAGAATCACTCGCAGAAACCACACCAGTCCATTTAGGGACTACAGCTTGAAAGCGGGACCCCACAGCAACATACCTGAGGAATTCTTCCTCCCCAGATGTGCCAAGTGACGTGTCTGTAGCTGATAAGAGCTCATGCTTCTTACAGTTTTTCCCCAACTCTGACTTAGTAGCGGTCATCACCTTAATAGGACAATCTGAAGGTGAACTGCAACAAGAGCAGGAGGAAGGTTTCACCAAAGCAGGGAGCCGCCCGCTACATCTTGCTCTCTCCACAGAGTGGTCATTGAGGATATCTGTATCCTCATACATCGATGGATGCATCCTTGGATTATTCTGAAAGTTTAATTTGGTTTTGTATGAGAACAAGTTGGACAACAGCAGCCATGCAAACTTCTATCCTGGTAAAGAAAATTTCAACATTTTGAAATTCTTTGCACCACCCTAGCCTCTGTAGGCCAGAGGCATTCAACCAACCCGATAAATAAGTACGTTTTAGATTATATAAAGTACCACTTTTCCAAACTATATAGGACTAGTTCCAATGATGATGTCATACTCTAAACACACAACATAAAGAAACAATTCAATGTACAGCGTTCAATCCATAACACAAAACATCAATAATTTCACTATCATGATTTGAACATTGGATCTCATAAAAAAGGTAGCCCCGGGTTTTGGCTAAACTCGCCCCATCTCTTGGAAGTTATTATTCTAAGATAACAGTAATCTCCCTGTCAAAGTGAACATTACCACACAAATACAATATTCACAGCTCCACTTACTAGCGTTCCCATGGCAGAGAACATCACATCAACAAAGAGAACATAACATCAAAAACAACACATGCCAGTGCCAGTAGTTTCTTTTCGCTTGTAAATTCTAAAAAAAATGCGACAACAGTATACTATTTCTCTTTAATGTTGACCATATTTGGGCCAGAACATGAACAAATCAAAATTTTGTGTTTTAATTTGTCTATATAATTCAGGAATATTTCTTTATAGAAGATTTTCTAGAAACTCCACTCCCAGGTCTAGGTTTCTATTTTGAATTCAGGCTTTAGTCCTTAATCTATTTCTTTTTTTAAAACCTTTTAACAATTTGGTAGGCTTCCATTATCAGTGAAGGAACAAATAATTTTCTAAACAAAAGTTTAGTCATTATTGCAACCCGCAACTACAATAATCTCCAATTCCATAACCCCTAACCTCAAGTTCTCTTTTCTTCTGTCTGACATTTCTTATTTTGTCTTTTTCTTGCAGGCATCAGCTTTCTTAGGAGGCTCACAAGTGGTTTTATGGAAAGAAATACACCAAAGAAAATTCATATTGTATGAAAAGGAAATGTTTAACAAGGCACATTTACAAAATGCAAGAGTAGAGTTGCATGACACCTAGCAGATAGTGATAAGCAATGATGCAATTTAAATCATCTTTATCTGATATGGGTTAAAGGTCATCGACTCATCGAGATGGTGAAAATGAATACAACAGCATCTTTTGCAGAATTGATCTAAACACCATCTATTGTCATGAACAACGGACATAATCTACCAGAGATGCAAAACAGATAGCTTAAAAAAGTGGTCAACAACTTATGAAGAAAGCCCTGATATTGAGCCTTGTCTATAGATCAAGGTTGCATGGAAATGACCAGCACAAGTTAAGAATTATACAACCATTGCACATGTTAACTGGTCGTCTTCTGATCCAAGATGGAAAAACTTGGGTAGAGTAAAAAACTATTCACTTATATGTAAGAATGGACTTAAACTACAACTACACAAAACTGGAGACAAAACAAAAACCAAACTATATATTTTTGCTTTGTTCTGACCAAATATGAACAAAACATACCTGCAAAAGAGACTGCACAGTGCAAGAAGCATTGCGTCTGCTTTGAAAGAGAGCATCCCGCGCCCTGAGAGCCTGTATCCACAAGTCATCGCCTCTATAATCTTTCCACTTAGACTGTGGTGGTATTTTCCCAACTACAGGATCATCAGGGCATTTTGCTACCTGGATTAGCCAGTTCAGCAATTTTGCCGGAGATTGACGCTTTCGCTTACGTGAACTAAATTCCTTCTTAGCTGAACCATGATCAAAGATCACAAGATCATCATTGTTGTTGTTACTATATTTTGAGTTGTCATCGACAAGATTATCGTCATCATCAACATGTCTCTTATTCAACACTCTGTGCACTTTGGTGTCTAACGAATGCACTTTACTCCTCTCAATACTCTCAATGTGCTTCCCATTTTTTCTGTTTTTAAATGAAACAAGTCTATCACCCCTCCCATTTTGAGCATACCCAAAGGATAGAAGTCTAAAATGTTTCTCCAACTCAAATGATAACAAGCCAAAAGGCTTATCAGATGGATACTCTCCATTTCCTAATCTGTTGCTATCACTCTGCTGCAACCATCTTTCCAACTCAAACAAGTACTTAAAGTAAACTAATTTTACAGAAGAAGCTTGAGGATCCAACTCTAATTCTTTCGCCACAAGCTTCCAGGATCCATTCACCAAATCAAACCCACCTCTCTTCCTCACAACCTGAAAAAGTTTCAGCAAATCCAACTGTTGCCCATCACCATGCAATACTGGAAGAGGTCTGATACAGCCCCTATTAATAGCTTCATTGAGGGAAAATGATACAGCCTGCTCGAACAAGCTTACGAGTTTATCCTCACAATTACCATCTGCCGCATCAATACCATCACCACCAGCATCTTTCTCATCATAACTAGTGTCTAGGCAATGATCACCATCTTCACGTCCATTGACAGTATCAGCACAATCCAAAGCAGACCCATTTTTCAAAAGTGTCCATCCTGCCATGGAAAGCCAGATGTTTCCCCTTTCCTTAACTCAATGTGCAAAAACACAAGCCGTAGAGACTGACATTAAAGTTCTCATATGTTGCCCTGTATTTAGCAACAAGCGAATACACCCACCATCTCTAAAGTTAAACAAGAATTAAATACAGACTACCAGGTAAGACTAAACAAAAATAAAAGTAAAAATGGCAGCTTTAAAGCCTTCTCTTATTGTAAAAAATTACCTCATTTGACTCCATTGTTTTATCTTCCTCTTGCAGAGCAGCAGAATTGCGTTGGCAGGTAGAAGGGAGGGGAGAGAGTAGGGGAGGTTTTTGTTAGAGAAAATGATTAGTGGGTGCCACTGCCACCGCACAAAATTGGAGAAGTTTTTTGCGCTGGCTTTGGCTTTTGCTTAGATCAATTGCAGCATTTATACCAATGCATAGAAATTATTAAAACACATTTAGGGTTTATGCCTTATGGAAAATGAAGCGGAAACTCACAGGGAATTGTATATCATTTGTATCCATTTGAAGACAATTAGATGATAATTGATAATATTCCTAAATGATGGAATACAATATCACATAAGCAAAGGAAAAAATTCTCAACTTGGCAAAAACAGATTATAACCTTATAATTATTTTTCTCATATCATATGTTTACGATGGATATAGAAGTTTTGACAATTTCAAAATTGTTTATTTTAAAAGAATCTACACCCCTAAACTATCATTCACTGACACACAGACCCTTCCATAAAAAAAATTAAAATCGCTGTCTCTCAATTAATTTTTCTCCGCGTTCCTATTTCATCGTTTGGACTTCCGTCCAATAAACTAACGGAACCCTTTGATCAATTTTTTTCATTAGCAATACCATCCCTGAATTATCATTTACTGATAAACAGACACCTCAACAACAAAAAATTGCATTGCGATCCCTCAATAAAAAAAAGTAAGATCACAGTCCCTCAACTATTACCGCCTAGAAAATAGGCTCCTCAATAAAAATTTATTAGATTCAACTCCCCTAACTAGTTTTTCCTTGCAAAGAGGCTCCTCCATTAAGTTTTCCATCTAAAACCCTAACGAATTTGCTTTGACCATATTTTTAAAAAAATGAGAAAAATAGGAAAATAATTTTTAAAACAAAAAAAATACATAATTAAAATTGAAAAGTGATAAATATTTTAAAAGGTGATAAAAAATAAAAATAAAATCCAAAAATATAAAATTAACAACTGCTTTTATTTTTTCAACAAAAAATGCTACTTTTTCTAAATTTAATTCATCTTTTATAATTATTTAGAAAATTGTATATATATTCTTTTTATTTTTATGGATTTATTTTTGTTATTTTTTATTTTTATTTTAGAAAAATAATAAATTATTTTTTAGAAAAATAGTTACGTTCATATGTACTTAACAATTACTAAGTTACTCCCTCCGGGGTCTTTTAAATATCGTTTTAGGAGTTGCTTTTACTGTTTCGGCACGTACCTTAAAACGGTCGGCAGATTCACTATTTGAGATAATTTTTCCCATAATTTTTTCTAGGAAGTACGTTAAGGATTAAGGTACGGTAGAAAAAAAGCAC
>NBIL01008690.1:0-11994 GCA_002752925.1 Viola pubescens var. scabriuscula
TTTTAATTATAACATGTAATAAAATTGAAAAGAAAAAAAAAAAGAAAAAGAAAAGTGTAGAAAGCTCCAGCAGGAGCCAGGCAATTTTTGCCTTGGCTCGCAAGAAGCCCAGTGCAGATGGTGTTGCCAAACACCATCTTAGTTGATTTTCATTTTGGAAAATGACTTTGGCAAGTACAGTAGAACCAAAGCGCCAAACACCACCTTAAAGTATGTCCGGTGGTCTGGTTTGAGAGTTCAAGAAATTTGTTTCGAGCTTGGAGTAAGCTTTGTATAATTAATGTCGACTAATATTGGTCCATCTGGACCTAATTTCTTGCATCTACTTGATAATCGACCATGCTTAGAATTTTTCGGATGGCAGATTACCTCAAAGTTTTTCCAGTCAACAAGAGTTTAGCCCCATTCCAACCCTCGAGTGTGGATAATATTTCTGAAGATATTTTGAACTGAACGAAAACATTGGCTGCAAGTTTTGCTAGAACGCCTAATTGGATTGTTCAATAATAGCGTGGAGGTTGGTGGTTAGATTAATGCAATTAGGCGTGCCCGATGAAAAATCAAGATTACTCTATAAATCTAGAACCAACAACTGAGCAATAAATAACACTTTGACACGAGGTAAAATGGACTATTGGAGCAGTATTTTCCTATAGAAGTGGAGAGGTCCACTCTCTCCAGTTGGAATGTGGGATCGGCCAGGCAAAGTAGCGAAAGTACACACTTTTTGTGAATTTGTGCTCGAAGCTGCCTGGAGACAATTAGACAGAGGGCGACCTTTTCATGTGCTATATAAATGGAACCATGTGAAACTTGCCCAATAAACAACCTATAGAAAAAGGACACCATCATACAACTCACAAGCTCCTCACTCCTCAGTCTTCAATCACCGGCCGCTGTTCAGTAAATTCAACCATTAAATCCACCGTTCTTTTAATAGATGGTAATTGCAAGTTAAGCGACTCCAACTGTCTGAGTGTTTTAACCCTTAGCTGCTCTAATTGGTAGAATCATCTATTCATTCATCACCGGTCACCACCTTCATTCAATATGGGTTCTTCCTTTTAGGCGGCTAAACACGTGCACAGTACTGGTGGTAATGTTAGACAGTAAAGACAAGGCATAAACACATGCAAAAGATTTACTATCATGTACACCCATATCATCAATATCCTCACCTTATCATCATCATCAAGATTACAACATCAAATTAAATTAAAGATCACTTCTTTCTTTCTCTTGTCTTCCTCAAAAATACAGATCCTAACACCAAAAACAAAAACAAAACAAAGCAAAAGCATGGTTTCTTCTACTTGTCTTCCTACTTTTCTCCATTACTATCTCACTCTCCTCTACTTATTCCTCCTCCCCATTGTCTCCCCTTCCATTACCATCCCATTACTCCAACCCCAGACAAACACAAACCAATACCAAAATCAGTACCAAAATCTAAACAATCTAGTCTCCACCTCCTTAACCAGAGCCCACCACCTCAAGAACCCCCCTACCACCACCACCACAACTCCAATCTTCTCCCACAGCTATGGCGGCTATTCAATTTCTCTCAGCTTCGGCACCCCACCTCAAACCCTCTCCTTCATCATGGACACAGGCAGTGATTTCGTCTGGTTCCCCTGCACCAGTCATTACCTCTGCAAGAACTGCTCTTTCCCCTCATCCACTTCAAAAATTCAATCTTTCATCCCCAAACACTCCTCATCCTCCAAAACCATCGGATGCAAAAACCCCAAATGCTCCTGGATCCACCCCAACAATCTCCAATGCCAAGAAGACTGCAACAGTTCCAGAAATTGCTCCCAGATCTGCCCACCTTACCTAATCCTCTACGGCTCCGGCACCACCGGCGGCGTTGCATTGTCTGAAACCCTCCGCCTCCAACATCACCTCGCAATCCCAAACTTCCTCGTCGGTTGCTCTGTTTTCTCATCTCGACAACCCGCGGGAATTGCCGGGTTTGGGCGCGGGCCCACTTCTCTACCCGCCCAGCTCCGTCTCTCCAAATTCTCTTACTGCTTGCTCTCTCGCAAATTCGACGACGACACCACCAAATTCAGCTCTCTGATTCTCGATTCCGACCACTCTGTTTCCCACAAGAAATCCCCTGCATTAGCCTACACCAATTTCATCTCCCCCAAATCTGGGCCCCGGCGCCCTTTCTCCGTCTACTACTACTTAGGTCTCCGGAAAATCACCGTCGGAGGGCGGGGCGTAAAGATTCCGTACAAGTACCTCTCGCCGGGAGCTGACGGAAACGGTGGGACTATCATCGATTCCGGGTCCACGTTCACGTTCATGTCGAGCGCGGCTTTTGAGCCATTAAGCGATGCGTTCGTCGCACAAATGAAGGAGAAGAAGGGTTACAGGAGGGATTTTGCTGTGGAGCGATTGACTGGGTTGAGGCCGTGCTTTAATGTCAGTGGAGCGAAAACGGTATCGTTTCCGGAATTGAAGTTGCATTTTAAAGGCGGGGCGGAGATGGGGCTGCCGGCGGAGAATTATTTTGGGCTCGTCAGCGATGGGGTGGCGTGCTTGACGGTGGTCAGTGATGGGCTGGCAGGCCCAGAGAGGGATGGTGGGCCAGGTATCATTTTGGGGGATTTTCAGATGCAGAATTTTCATGTGGAGTATGATTTGAGAAATGAGAGGTTAGGATTCAGGCAGGAGAAATGCAAATGATGATTTGCTGTCATTTTTTTTTTATTATTATTTTTAAAAACAAGCAAATAGGTTGGAAATTTGGAATTTTCTACATTCATTGTATTAATATTACTTTTTTTTTTTTCATTTGATTATGGGATGCATTAATTCTTTCTTTTTTTTTCTAAATAAAAGTCTCAGATTTTATTAAACTTATCTGTTATTTTGTATAATGAAATTCAATAAACTAGTAAAAGTTAGCATCAACTCATGACAAATGAGATAAAAAATACGAAAAGGAAATAGATTGAATAAAATGGTATAAGGGTGGTAAATAGGAGATTAACCTCATTCGATCATTATCGGACTATCTACATTTTCCAAATTTAAATGTAAGACCTCAATTAGAGAGTTTACAAGCTTTTTGCAACTCTTATGCCAAATAAAATCACTAATTTTGAGTTATATCAATTCACATATGAGCTTTTCGTATATAGTTACATTAAAATTTATAACGGTGAACTTTACCGCTCTTTAAAATCTTATTCGATTCAAATTTGATATAATTTGTACCCAATATTATGAACGGAAACTAAATAGTGTTAAAAATAAAATAATACTCCCACTATGAAATTGTTGGAAAAGGTTGCAAGTGACATCTACTTTGGTCTCACACAGTCCATCCTTGAACGGTATTACTGGGCCTGCCATTGATAGCACCGTGGGCTCATTGGGCTCATCTTTTTCGTTAGCTAAACCAACAAAATAATCGCATCCATTCCAAAAAAAAACTCATTAGCTCTCGCGGTCTCATTTTATCCTCTCTTTTTCCACTACCTATCCCTCCGTCATCCCATCACTCCTCACCTAGCTTCCGCCGCCGTCGACGCCGCTCACGTAATAATAATATCCATATCAAAGGTAAATCCTCCACCGAATTTTTGAAATCTCCGTTTTTATCAGTTTATTGTATGCAAAATCCCCAAAATTATGTAATTAATTAATTTAATGGGTAATGTCATCCTCCATTTTTTGGGTCTTTTTAATTTAGCAGCAGGAGATCTTGCTTGTGTGGTGGTGTTCAAGACTCAAGTTCAATTAGCTAAGATGGGAAACATGTCCGGGAAGCAAGAAGCGGCGAGTGAAAGTAGGGACGAGTTTGTGATGAAGATTGTGCCTCCGGTGGATCGAGCTTTGATCCGATGGCTGGCGCGTGATGTTGAGAGGGTTCATGGGTTTGTTCCTAGACGGTGCAGTGCAGTGAAACCTCCTGATCATTATATTGAATATATGCAGTTGAATGGATGGTTGGATTTGAGTTTGGATGATCCTGATCTTGCCCATCTGTTCCTAAACCAGAAATAGTAATCATAATCATGTATCCTCAAGTTTTGTAATCAACTTTTGCTCACGTCATGTTGTTGTTGTTGTTGTTTTAGCTTCTCTGATGTAAAAAAGAAAGAGGCTAATAAAAATCTCTTCACTTTTTCTTGTTAAAAAATAGTACAAACTGTTATTCATTTTTCAAGACTGTAGGTTTCTAGGGACACGTGTTTATATTGGAGTCCAAAAGAAAAAGTGATTAGTAGTTTTTTCTCTGCTGTGTGTTGTGTGCTGTGGCCTGTGGGTAGTGAATTAGGATGAGATCAGGTGTGGAGGAATTGACTTTGACGACATTGAGGAGATGCAGATGGTTACATGGCGAGAGGCGAGGAAGAGGAAGGGGAAGGGCTTAAAAGATCTTGCATTGTACTTGTAGCTACCAACATCGTCATAATTCCTTTCTGTCGCTTCTCCTCGTCGTCGGCTCCCTAATTAGTGTCGCACTTGGCTATTCAGCGGTCCATATGCTTTACCTCCGCAGATTATCAACAAAATCCTTCATCGTTGAGGGTTTCTCATTTGGTTCTGCTATGCCATTGCTCATTCTCTCGTCATCTCGGTTGCATAGTTGCTACTTTCTCCGGATTGTCTGCCGCGGTCATAGCTGCTACGAGACTCGTTGCCAAATACGAGGATTTCTTTGATGGTATCCTACTGTCTCGGATTTCAGAATCTGGTTGCATCCCCCCATCCTCACCGGTTCGGTTGTTCCCATTGAATTATTACAATGTTATGTGATTGTTTTACTCTAATCGTTCTTCTTTCTCCAATTTCGTAGCGCATTCGTTGCCCAGGATCTCTTGGCAATCTGCATTGCGACGAATCCATGGATTGTTTGGCCCCTATCTTCCTCGACGATTTGATCTCATCTCAAAGTTTTTCTTTTCACGCGTAGCTTGTAATTTTGGTATTCATTTCTGATCAGGCATTTTAATACTCGGTTAAAAGTAAGTCCGGCCCAAATATCTGATGTATGGTCCATGACCCATAAGAATGAGATGAGGATTAGAGTTTTCTTCTTTATTCACTATACTATTTAAGTATTTAGACTCCAAATCCATCAAAAATATAATTCTCTCTTTTCCCCAAAAAATATTTTGGCTATAAAAGATGAAACAAAATAGTGTTGAGCAGGAACTTGATGGAGAAAATGTCTTTTTGGGTGAGGTGACTAAGGTGTTGGGCTTAAATTTTAATGGAGAAGCGAGGCCCAGCCCAAGTAGGAAAAGAGCCGTGCAAACAGTACCCTAGGGAAGTGGCCTGGGTATGGACCAGGGAGGTTAGGTTAGGGTTTTGCTTGGTAAAGGTTATTGATAAAATCCCCGCCAAACCAATTCATCGGCACTTTTCTTCCACTCCACAAAAGGCGCGCATCGCCGATTCGAACCCATACCTGATACCTGATACCTGATACCTCAACTCAATGTCCTAAAACCGCCCCTTTCCTACTCATATGTTTTTCTTTCCTTACTTATAATAGTGTTTTTATTAGGTAAATACTCGAATCTAATTATTTTTATATTTAAGGGTATTTTTAAAAAAAACTTAAGAATTATTTTTATGTCCTAATAATTGACATTAATTTATCTTCTCAAGTTTAAACGAGATTAATAATATATCTAATACCGAATGTAAAAATTAATCAATAGTATAACTTCAAAACTCTAATTTCTATTTGAAAATATGTATTATCGGTAGCATTTTGGTGAGAATAATTTAAACTTGAATGGAAGAAATTGGTAAGAAAATTTAGGGAGATTTGATCCTTAATTATTCATACTGATTTTTATTGTTATTATGTTTATTTATGCTAATACTAATGGTTAGAAGTTAGAAGTTAGATTAGATTGATTTATTTTTAATACAGTTTTTTTTAATGAGCGCTTCCCTCCACATCTATATCCGAACCAAATTCCCTCCTCCCTCCACCTTCCCTTCCCTCGTTTCCCACTCGCTTTCTCTCTCTTCCTCTTTCCCCTTTCTCTCTCCCGCTTTTTTTTTCTACTCCTCTCCAAATCTTTCATTTTCCTTCAATCCGAACGCCAGATCTCTTCCAATTCCACGAATTCCTTTTCCCTTTCTAATTTCTTCCAGATCTTTCTTTTCCCCCTCACTTTAAAAATCGGGAAAACCCTTGCGCAAAAATTCGCGCTTGATTTTTATTTTCCCTCCTTATATAATTATTTTAATTCAATTTTGATGTCGAATTCTCAAGTACCGAACCAGCAGCAGCAGGGTGCATTTAAACGGCAGCTCCCTTTCTCCTCCATGAAGCCGCCGTTCGTGGCTCCCGGCGACTACCACAGCTTCGGCCGCGTCGTTCCAGATCATGATTCTGAGGGCGTCGTTGTTAGAAGTCCGGTACGTGTTTTTCACTTCATTGTGCGCTCCACTGCTTCTGCTTGTTTGAGCTTTCCGTTCCTAAAAAGAAAGGAACAAAGAACTGTTCTCTTCTTTAGTCTGAGGAGATCTGCTTGGTCTTTGCCTTTTGACTAGGAATTTTGTGTAGCTTTTGTTAATGTTTGCTAAGTATGTCAATTGCAACTGAATTGGTATTTTTCCAAGGGTTTAAGAAGTTCAATTTATAAGCTTTATCTCAAGTATTGGAACTTGTTCTTTTTTCTATTTTTATTGTTTCATGGAGTGTCTATGGAGTATGGATCTAATTTTGGGATTTTTTAAGCATTGAGCAACATATACTAACTTGATGGGACTAGTTATCAGTTTCAACACCCTTTGCATGCTTGTTTTCCTTGCTGAATTATGATTTCCATATGATATGCTCGGATATGCTGTCTAAGAGATGATATGATATTTATTATGCAGTAATTATCCCACCATACTGAAATTTAAGGAGGGATTTTTTTTGTTGCAGTCCTATTCTTTTGCTACTCCCTAATTATGCCATAGAAACTGACAATGCAATTTTTTTGACATGAGGGTTAGCTGAATGTTGAAACTTACAATGATTCAAGTTAACACTCCAGAAAAAAAGGATGGAGGCCAGAAACTACTGGGAATTCAGATGGTCCTCACCTGTATAGCGGCTTCTGAATTTCAATAAGCTGTTTAGTTTCTCTCCACTTTGAATTCTAGAACCCCACAAGTGTGTTAAGCAAACTAGGAGGCGATGCACAGTGCTTATTAAGGAAATTCTGTCGGATTCTTTGTTGAGAATGATATCGGAGATTGTGCTGAAGAAAGGTCACTATGAATCATGACAGTCTGAAGCTCATGAAATCTTTAAATTGGATCATTAAGAACCAAAGATCACTGGCCTGAAAGCACTTTTACCTTTCTACTTGTTTTAATCTTTGACCTATTATGTCTTTTGCTTGTTCTTTGTGAAATCCTTAGTAAAGAATTATGCAAGCTTACTGGAAAAATGATTGTAGAGCGGGTAAAGGTGGCCTTTAGGTACCACTTATTGACATTCTCCTCCAATGTCAATGGATATTACTTCTGCACCTTAATTACCTATTACCTGAGCCGTGTTTTCTTATTAACCCTGCTGTATATTCTGTAACTGCGATTTTTAATTCTACCTGGAAGAACTTAGAGTATTTGATACTTTTTTGTGGTGCATGTTCTAAGCTAAAGCAGTTAAAATAAATTAAAAAAAGTTCCATGTCTGTAACCTCCTGGCATCTGGGTTTGTAACCTTATGATTTTCATCTGCTGGCATCAACTATTCTGTTGTCAGGTGCTTCACTGTCATTAGGCGATGGAACATGTAGCACAAATCCAGTCATTTGGACCTGTTTCCAACTTCTTGTATGCAGCTTTGCAAACAATTCTTAATGTGAAGCCTGCTGTTTTTTCTTACCTTTAATGTAGCTTTATCTATTGAGAATGGAATATGGCATGGTTGCATACTATCCAAGTTCCCATGATGAATTATTTTTTTCCCAATTACTTAGCAGCGAGGTCTATCGGACCCTAATCCTTGCAGCAGCACAGTTACTTCTCAGCTTTTGGGATCTTTCCTCTACTACTTTTGAATTATAGAGGATCCTATTTACTGCTCTGGTAACTATCTACCAAAAAGAAAACTCTATCTGAAAGTTGTGATGCGAAAATAATAGGTGTTAAGAAAATATGCATGCTCTTAGGTCTACTGTTCTACTGATTTATTTGAGCTCATATGGATGCAAAGTTGCGAGATGTAACTTATAGGCTTGTTCCTGATTTGTATCTGGCTGGTTTTATTACTTAAAATTGGCTGCACTCTATCATAACTGTATTGCTTTTTAGAGAGCTGAATAAAGTAATTTGGATATAGTTTTCTCATTTCCTTTGCATTATTTATCTAGATGGTATATAATCCTCCATAAATAAGTAAGAGATAGATGATGAAATTTAGAATAAAGCCTCCAGATATTGTAGCCTATTCTCGTAGCCTGCGCTGGTTGGGGTGTAGAAGCTTGACGAGGATGATGTGTATCCCCTCCTCTCTTATTATCTTGAAATTATGTTATTTCTATATCTTGCCTTGCTTAGGGAAAACTGTTTGAGTTATAAGAAAAATGAAAAACTGTTCTTGCTTCCACATATTTTTTCGAATTTTTACTTTTGGTAGAGGAGATTAGTTGCACTCTTTATTTCTTTCTAGTTCTACTTCAGTCTTATAATGGCTGTCCATCATATCATGGATGCACATTTAGTCAATCTTCTAGCATAATCATTATTATTCTATAAGTATTGGATTTAGTCCCATCAATCAGTACTGTTATTATTATTTTTGTTATTTTGATTCTTACCTGACCATCTCTTCTCATCTTACTTATTGTGTTTGGTGTGCTGCAGCCTTCAAAGCGGAAGAGTGATGCTGCAAATCATGACGTTGAGTCTAGCGAGTGGAATAATGGTCAAGGCTACACAGAAATCGTGAACAGCCCCCTCCATACACCTGTTTCGGGCAAAGGGGGGAAGGCACCAAAAACATCAAGGCTTTCAAAGAGCAGTAAATCTGCGGCTCAGAATGCTGCTTCAGCTCTTGGTTAGTGTTTTGTCTAAAATCTCTGCCGCTAAGTAAATTTGTCATTCAGCTTAAAAAAGAAGACTTTTCTTTGATCATGCAAAGCTTATCAACTAGTTAATGTTTGGACTGTGTCAGCCCACTACTGAATTCATACAAGTATTAATTTTCTTTTGCTCTACCTCGATTGAAACTATTGGTGTTAAAAGAGGGGAATAGAGAATGGAAAATACATTTAATGAGACAAGTTTTCTGAAGTGGCAGGTTCTCCTGGCAATAATCTTACTCCAACTGGTCCCTGCCGTTATGACAGCTCTCTAGGTAGCTTTTCTATCTTCATACTTATTTGTGTGCTTATGAAACAAGAGTCAAGAGTGATTAAATATTATGTGGTTTTGATTCAGGTCTCTTGACAAAGAAGTTCATAAATTTGATCAAACATGCTGAAGAAGGCATTCTTGATCTTAACAAAGCCGCTGATACTTTAGAGGTGAACATTAATCATTCCACCCAATTTATCCTTTATGGTGAAGTTGTAGTAATTGAAGGTTTTCTGCCAATACAGGTCCAAAAGAGGCGGATTTATGACATAACAAATGTCCTTGAAGGAATCGGTTTAATAGAAAAGAAGCTTAAAAACAGAATTCAGTGGAAGTATGAACATATTAGCATTTTTTTACCAAAGTTTGGTCCTCAATTGTATGACTTATGAATGGTTATCATTTATATTTGTACTTCAGAATTGACCATTAGTTGACTTGTATCAGGGGACTTGATGTTGCCAGGCCGGGGGAGACAGATGACAGTATTACTAGTTTGCAGGTATATGATAATTAATGGCTTCTTTCTTACACTCACTTTTGGATAACTCAGGCTTTACAAAAGTTCTTTGGAAACAGTGGTTCTGTATTTTGTATTGTGTTGCTCTCTTTCACTTTTTCTGCTGAAGTGTTTTCTAGAAAAGCATGTAATACCGTTGTTCACTGATCCCAATCTGGATGAACACTTTTTGTCAAAGGGAAATTGGATGCTAATTCTCTACTAAATAACAGAATCGCAAATTTGAGAGTGCCTCTTAACACTCAGGGTGTGAATTTGTCCACATTCATCTTCTTTCAGGGTAATACCTACCCACATAGACAAGGGGTTTGTATCAGTGACCTAAATGTAAATTACAAAACTGCTTAGGGTAACATAAACAGGGCATCATCTATCATTTTTGTCTGAAGGGAGGACTTGTACAATGATTTAAACAATATACTAATACAATCTTCTTTTTTCTTTGCAGACAGAAGTTGAAAACCTTAACATTGAGGAGCGTAGATTAGATGAACAAATAAGGTTCTGCATTCTTTCCTTCTTGTACAACTGTTAAACACTGCTTGCTTGTTTGATAGTATGGATTATGCTGAGGCTTAAAAAATATTGCAGAGAAATGCAAGAAAGATTAAGGGACCTTAGTGAAGAAGAAAATAACCAAAAGTAAATGTCTTCCCTTGTTTGTTTCAAATTCAGAATTACACGCTCTGTTGTATTAATTGACAGACTTTGTTCATTTTGTATTTTCACTGTTTTAGGTGGCTTTTTATCACTGAGGAAGACATCAAGGGCTTACCCTGTTTCCAGGCTAGTTTTTTCTTCATTGTCAAATAACATTCTTTGCTACTTGTGTTGTCAAAGAGTTATCACAGAACCATTTTTGTTTCTCAAATATATTTAGTGATGGCATATATTCTGTTTCTTTTCTTACGCAGAATGAAACCTTGATAGCAATTAAAGCTCCGCATGGCACCACACTGGAAGTTCCAGATCCTGATGAGGTAATTATTCCAAATGCACTCACTAGGGAAATATTATGTCTACTTGTGCATGCACTTCAATCAGCCTCTTATCTTCCTGCAGGCTGTGGACTATCCCCAGCGAAGATACAGGATAGTTCTTAGAAGTACGATGGGCCCCATAGATGTTTACCTCGTCAGGTAATTTTTCTTCTTAACTTTTGTTTATTACAGTTGCCTAGTCCAAATGATTGTTTGAGAATAGTCACTGACTCTCATATTCTCTCTCAGTCAATTTGAAGAGAAATTTGAGGAGATACCTGCCGTTGAGCCACCTCCCAGCGACCCATCAAGTTCAGGGTTTAATGAAAATATAGAAACTGCGGTGGTCACTGGGGAGGGCAGCGGAAAAGAAATTGAAATGGAGGAACAAGATGCTCACACAATGAGCTTGGATATTAACGCGTCACAGGACTTTGTGAGTAGGATCATGAAGATTGTTCCCTCGGAAGATGATGTAAGTTTTTTTTCTTATCTGGTGCACACACTGAGAGAGAGAGTATCCCAATGTTTTGTCTCCTGCATCTCTCTACGCTTATAGCATGGGCGTGTCTTGATTTTTGGACATTTTCCTAGAACTCTTACTGGGATAAGCTAACAAAGAATGAAGGGAGTTCTACATTTAACGTTATGCTTTCACAATAAGAAACAAATTTCTAAAGAACCAAATAAAGAGAAAAGTTTAGCTGTTCCAGGCAAATGTAGGAACATAGTTTATGATAAGCTGTAAAGGAAATAACTACTTTGTTTAAAATTTCTGAAAAAGTCTTTATGATATGTTCCATTGCAGACCGATGCAGATTATTGGCTTTTGTCAGATGCTGGAGTTAGCATCACAGACATGTGGCGAACTGAACGTATCCTTACTATGATCTTGCATCTTATTAACCTAATTTTTTTTTTTTTCTGGTCCTGAATTTTACTCTTTTGAGTTGTAATGTATTATTCTTTGTAAGTTCTGGCTTCCCTAACTCAAATGTAGCCCCAGTTGAATGGAATTCATTGGATATACTGCCTAATGACTTTGGTATGGGAAATCCCACCACACCACAGCCCCAAACTCCACCATCCAATACAACAGAAGTGCCATCTGCAAGTAACACTACAGCTGCAGGGTAACTGGGGAATATTAATGAA
>NBIL01008774.1:0-13008 GCA_002752925.1 Viola pubescens var. scabriuscula
TCTTTTAAAGGGTAACTAACATTGATAGTGTAAATCAATGGCTATGAAGTAGTGATAAAAGTACCAACAAAAACTCGATTATATGTTGATAAACATACACTATATCACACCTCAAAACTATCTTAGTAGTATAAACAGAGAAGGAAAAAAACTCTCTTAATGGGTAAAAGAAAATTCACGTATATTTTTTATTTTCGGCAAACAGAGAAATGAACAAGGGGCCCAACCCAATACTGTTTGATAAGCACATGCATCTCATGACTGTTAGTTAGGACATGGGAGTACGGACCGCCTCGGCCATGATTTCTAGAGGTGCTGGGCCGGTAATGATTTGCAGAAAAGATGCTATGGGCTTTCAACCAAAGCCGAAGTGGGCTTGTAAAGATCTAAATCGCAACTTCAGTTTCTTGTTTTGGGAAAAATAATTAGCTTAAGACAATAACATTATGGCAATAAATAAATTATCCAGTAATCAACATAAGGATGTTTTTATAGTAACTACTCCTAATATTTATTTATTTATTTATTTTTGGTTCGGTTATGGGCACCTTATAATTTAACAATATTGCAACTTTGCAAGTCCTTTTCAAAAACTATATATTAAAGTAAAAAAAGATCAATATTTTACCAAAAAAATAAGTAAAAAGATCAATTATATTAGCGTGAATTAAAAGGAAGACAACAAAACTTGAATCCTATTGGACAAAAGACAACAACAATTTAACGCATAATTCCTAGGGTCCTTAATAAAGTTGAATTACAATTTCAGTAGAGAATGGGTGAATGATGTAAATTAATCAGAGGTCTCGAGTTTCGAGTACGTAGTTGTGTTAAAATTTACGAGGAATTTTTTTATCACTTTTTAAACATCTACTTGATTGAAGTCACGAATAGTGAGCACCCAATATGATGACTAGATACAAATTGATTGAATGAGCTAAAAAATTGATGATGATCAATTTTTTTTTATAGGTGGGAGTGAGATTCAAATTTGAGTCCAAGTCTCCTGTGATATCTTTGTTACTAGTAAAACAACCAATGAACTACATGATCATCCATCAATGTTGATTAATTACAAATGAACAAACATCATTGGTAAAAGTTGAAAGATAATGATTTATTTTTTGGATTTTACAAAGATTGTTTTTTTAAATAAAGAAAAAAAGATTACGGAAGTGGTTAGTATCTAACTTGATTTTAACTCATTATTATTATATACTATACTATGTGACAATATTAAACATATTAATTTCTCTTTTATTAGTTTTGCGTGTATTAAGCTCCTGTAACATAATAAGATGGAGTACTAATTAATCTCGTTCACAACTTATAACGCATCATCATTCATCAAGCTCAAAAAATGGTTGTTTCAGATTCATTACCTTTAATACGTTTAGTAAAAAATATATTAAAAATGCTAACTTTTTTTTGTCATGCTAGAACTAAATTATGGCCCCATTATTTGTAATTCTTTGAGTGTTCGACAGTATTTAAACGAAATTATATTTGAGAAAAAAAAATTATTTTAAATAAGTTAAAAATGTGATTATATTATATTTTTAATGAAGTAAGCTAAATTAAAAAACAGCATATTTTGAAATAAATGCTTTCAATTAAGGAAAAACCAAACACAAAATTATGCTAACAACTACATTAGGTTTTTTTTTCTTCTTCCTGCATAAGTATGAAAGCAAACCGTTAAAATTATTAGGTAGAATTAACCCTCGAGAATGAAGCACCCGAAATATATATTTAGATTTTTTTTTTAATCTTTACCAAAAACAAAAAAAAAAACAATTCAACAAACAAGAAAAAAACAAATAGGAAAAAAGAAAATTGCATCCAAGTTTTAGATAAACGGCCAAACCGTCAAAACTCGGCAAAGCACGCACGCACCTAATATATTTTGTCTTCCGTGTCTATTATATTGTCATGCGCTTCATCTTCCTTTAGCTACCTTACCTCTCTTTCCCCGTTCTTTCTTTGACCTTTATCTTTACGCTTTCTCTGATTTCAAGTCTCGAAATCATCGTCTCCGCGTTTTCCATCATCGGTTTAATCGCGGAATTTTCAGATCTAAATCTCTGCTAATCAGGTACTCTTTTGTCCATCACCTCATCTTTTTACATGTAATCACAGTAGATAGTTTTAATTAACTAATGAATTAGCTGCGTTTTGTTGATTCTCCCTTATAATGTTCGCCTGCTATTATGTATTACTCGTTAGATGATCAATTTTGAATAATTTGCGTTTGATTAAGCTTTAATCGAGCTACAGATTTTGAATTTTTATTACTGGATCCGTTTATGACGTCACAATCTTGTTAAATTGTTTTTTCTCTGTGTAAAAATGGCAGGAACGATGTCTTATGCACGCAATTATCATCGGCAAGGCGGAACCATGCATGATGAGCGTTGGAACTCATTTAACAGGAACAGCTTCAATAACCGGAACAGGAATATGGATTTGAGTAGAAACAATAGCTACAACAACCATAATTGGAGCTATAATAATAGCAGCTTCCGCGATTTCGTGGGGAAGTTCCAGGATCAATTCAATGAAAATGGAAACTATGTTAAGCCTTGCCCTCCTAACGGTGCTCCATCTTTTAAGAGAAGGAAATTCAGTAGTGGTAGTTGGGGAGATGGTGGGAGCTATTATCCCCAAAGAGCTGCGTATGAAAGTGCTGTACCATTAGCCTATAACAATTCGTTGCAGCCTCCTGCACGATCCAACACTGAGGTTTCCACTTCTGCTAGTTGCAAACGTGACCGATCAAAGCTGGATGATGATGAACCTGTATTTATGTCAAAGGACGACATTGAGAGAATCTCACCGTCAAGAAAAGATGGCATTGATGCACTTCGTGAGACACATCTTCGATACTCCTACTGTGCTTTCCTTCAGAACCTTGGGATGCGGCTGGAGTTGTAAGTGTTCTTGGCTTCCATTTTTTTTTCTTTTTCATGTATGATTTATATGGCTAACCAACTGGCTTTGATTCATGCAGACCACAAACAACAATCGGCACTGCCATGGTTTTATGCCACCGTTTCTTTGTTCGAAGATCACATGCTTGCCATGATAGATTTGTGAGTTTCAATATTATTTCGATTCATTGGATTTACTATTCATACCTGTGCCTTGTCAGAGATGAGTCGTGTGGCCTTCGCAGATATAATTTATTTGGTGCTTTGGATATCTCTTGATAGTAAAAACTGTTAGTCGAATTGCATGCTACAGTGCTTACGCCAGTTTTGATGGATCTATCTTTCTTGCAGCTAATTGCTACTGCTGCTCTTTTCCTTGCTGCAAAATCTGAGGAGACTCCATGCCCTTTGAACAATACGCTGAGAGCATCCTGTGAGATTTTACATAAGCAGGACCTCTCTTTCTTGTCGTATCTGCTTCCTGTTGTGAGTATCCAACATACTGACTCATCATTTCTTACCTGTATTATCATCTGGAAAGAGAAGAAACTTTATTCTTTTGGTTGTTTCAAAATTTTGGTAAAAAGAGCGGTTACTTCTGTCAGCTTTTGCTACACTTCAATTTTTTTTGGCAAAAACAAAAAATCATCATTAACTGTATACTAATCTGATATCAAATGATTTTTTCAATAGGATTGGTTTGGACAATACCGGGAACGAGTGATTGAAGCCGAGCAAATGATACTGACTACCCTAAATTTTGAACTTAATGTGCATCATCCCTATGATCCTCTTACATCTGTTCTCAGCAAATTGGGCCTATCACAATCAGTTTTGGTGAATCTGGCCTTAAACTTGGTCAGTGAAGGGTAAGTGTTCTAATTCCACTGTTTTGTTTAGTGGCTCTTAGATTTTCTTACAGACAGCGAACCGTGTTAGTTCAGTGGCATGATGGAGTAGCTTTTCTCAAATGCAACATGGGAAGTAGTTTTGGTTTGGACTATGATATTGCATGCTGATTTTCTAAGGGTAGTTCAGCTGAGGACATGGTTTAGGATTTTGGAAGTGCTCTCGCTGCTGTGATGGTTATTTGTGCTTTATCATATTTTTATGGTGAGTATTTTACTAGTTATAAGGTTTTTTGGCGAGTCTTTTGGCCTGGGTGGAGGATATGCTGGGTTTTTCCTTTCTCTTTTCTTGGTTTAAAACTATGTGCTTCTTATGTCAATAGTTTTCTGCTTTCGAGAAGCTACTCGTGTAGTTGTTCTGGTATGAATATTGATTCTTTGGCATGACATATAATTGCAGGGCCTACACAAGATTAGCGTGCTCACGTGTATGATATTGTTACCTGGCGGATTGATATGCTGTGCATGGAAAGTTTTTTTTTTTAACATCTCAAGTTGAAATTGCCGATATGTTAAGGATCACATATTCCTGATTATAGTCCCAACATAGTAACTTTTGTTTACCATAAAAGATATCAGCAGAACCTGAATATACACACTTGGCTTTTTGGAATGACATATCATTGCTGGCACAAGATTACCGTGCTCACATGTGTGATATTGTTACCTGGCGGATTGATATGCTGTGATTGGAAAGTATTTTTTTTACCTCTGAAGTTGCACTTGCCGGTATATTAAGGATCACATAATCCTTATTATAGTCCCAACATGGTATCTTTTGTTTACCATAAAAAGATGGCATCAAAACCTGAACACACACATTTGGCCTCCCAGTCCCCTTTTCATACTTCAATGAGTGTCAAACCTTCTTGGACAAACTAAAGTTTGTCAGTAGCTGCTTATCCGATCGGTGTCCCTTCCTCATATTGGATTGGTATGGCATGAATCAAATGCTGTGGGATCCTGTTTCCCTCCTTGAGTGATCTTTGCCATTTCGTCTTCTCATCTGTCACATGTTTTCCGGTAAATTGTTTTTTTTTTTTCTTTTTGTTATTCATGTTGGCACTAACTCTCCCTTATTTTTCCACCTGTCCCATGTTTTCTGTTTGAGAGTTGCCACATATTATCTTATAAAACAATTTTTTGTGTTTTCCCGACTTGCCTAAAAAAGATGGGCATGCTTGGTTTCTGGCTCAGTCTCAAATGAGCAAAATGTTTTAAATAAAAGCTCACAGATTTGTGTGAAAAGTGTAGCCTTTTGATGCTGTCGACTCAATATGATGTAGACCTGCATATTGTGGCTGATGTTGATTGAAGTCTGAGAAATGGCCAATATTAGACCTTGCTACTAAAAAACAAACTCATGATCACACCTGAAAACTGCAAGAGTCCAGTGATGCCATGGGAATACCCCTAACTGTGAGATCTTCTCGCCATGATGGGTTTTATTGTTGTGTGCTGTCCATAGGCACAATGGTTCTAGCCTTTTAGGCAATCCATTTTAGTGAGCGCAGGTATGCAACCATGAAAGTCTCCCTATTTCGAGGTCCTTACCATCGCCAATCACAAAGTAGCAGGTCTAGTATAATTGTTTCTGAAACTTGATTAACTTGTGCCGTATGTACAGATTCTATTTAAACAAAAGATTGCTCACTTGTTTCTTTCTCTAGTCATCATCAAAGGCCTCACTTTGAGCTGGGTGTGATAAGTGCATGCATAGACAGTGGACTCAGTATTTCACTGATGTTGTTCGAGTCTTGGTATTACTGAAGATTGGATTCTACCCTCCTCCTGGCCCCTTCTGTGAGGGTCCTGTTTAGCATGAATGAAACTAACCTTATTGGTCTTGGAGCCCGGTTTTGAATTCTTTCTAATGTTGGGTTTGGGGTGACAATAGCAGCTGCCTGGGGCTTAGCAGTGCTGGCATTGGCCAGCTCCGTGAGTAACTGTTAGTCAGGTTTGGTATCCACCTGCCTGTGGTTGGTAACTTGAGTTGCCGGAGGGATCTTTTTGGCAAGTCACAAGATTTTTTGAGTTGAGATTCTAATATTGTTTTTGGTAAGAAAATTAATCATCAGTGTGTTCAAGTTGCCTGAAAATTGCAAGAGTCCAGTTGTGCCAAAATGCTTGTCATTTCTTTGAAATTATTTTTCTTAACTCCTACAATTCTATTTTCCAGATAATGTCCATTAGAGCTCTTAAACTACTGGTAACTGTGGTTTCATTTTTGTTCTCTGAAGGAATTTTTTCAGAACCTTTGGTCATTTGTATGATGCTACTATTTTCACAGACTAATTAAGTTCCAAGACATGTATCAGGTGCCACCTTACTGTTTTATCTGTGGTAAAAGAAGCTACTGGTAGCTTTTTCTGGTGCTTGCTAGAGGATTTGGGTGGTGGTTTCTATAATTGTTGGGATAGCATATGTGCTTGATGAGCATTAGTGCATACATGTCAGGCTTTCCAGATTGAGTTGCTGAGCTGCTTAAAAAATAAATAAATAAAATGAATGAGTTGCTGAGTAGAAGGCAGATATTTCGGAAGTTTACTTATTTGGGACGTGTGTGCAGCATATTATTTTTTTCCTTTTTTTGTATTGTATGCATCTCGGGGGCTAAAAAGCCCCTCCAGCGGAAATTGGGCCTGGGCCTTTGTTGTTCTAGATGAGTGTAGCATGTTTGCTATAGTTTTGGTACTCTTATCAGCAATCCTGCAGGGATTCTTGCAAAATATTCTTCCTGGGTTGCTGCTTGTTTGGTTGGTAAGATGAAATGTCTCTTATTTTTTGTTGTTGCTTGAATTCAATGCTTTTCTCATGTATCTCTGCATCAGTGCTCTATCAGTTACAGAATATACTAAAGGAAATGAGTTATTGCTGGTTCTTATTAGTGTAATGGAGCTACTTGGTTTGATTGTTTCTTCATTTCGCTTCCTATGCTTGTTTGTAGTGGTTTTGGCATCTCTTGAAAGTTTTTTTGTTTCATCTTGTTTTGCAGGCTTCGGAGCTCACTGTGGCTTCAGTTCAAACCCCATCATATAGCTGCTGGTGCTGCTTATCTTGCTGCCAAGTTTCTAAACTTGGATCTTGCTTCTTACCAGAATGTTTGGCATGAGTTTGACGCCACGCCAGCTATTCTCCAAGGTAGAGTCTTGATTTTCATTCATATTGAGTCGAACCGAGATTATGACTTCCATTGTTATCATCACTAATTCATCGGTTTTTGTGAATGTTGTATGCAGATGTGGCACAACAGTTGATGGAGCTCTTCTAATAAGAGTATCGAATTGCACGAATATACTTTAGATGGTTGTAGTCAAATCCCCATGCTTGGAATAGCAAGCTAAAGGTCGTTACTGTGTGTTTATGTGAGAATGGTGTGCGAGAGCAGTGAATAGATACCAGGTAGGCCTACTTATGTCGGCATTGGCCGTTAAATTACAGATTTTAATGAATCTGTAATTTTAGATGTCCCAACTGGCCATCGGAACCCCATCCTTGTCAAGTGACAAATTAGTTGTTCATAGTTCATTCTTCCTTAAGACGAAGGGGTTGCTATAACCCACAGAAACAGAAACCGGAGTTCCAAAAGCAGTGGCGAGCTTGCCATCTTGGTAGCGGGTGAGGTGGCAACGGTTGCTTGCCCCTGATGTGGGAAGGGTCTTTACGAAATCTTTGCCCATCTGCGTAATTCAACTGAGACTTTTGTCATGGTTCGTCTGTGCCTCTTGCACTGTTTCTATGGAGTTGATTGTCTGATCTGCTGACAGACATGGATTTACTTTAGACTGGGTTTCACAAACCATTGTTGGTGTGGGCAATGAGTCCCTCATCTGAGATCGAGAAGTAGGGGGTACTTTGCTCTATGTACCTATTCGCTTCTTGGATACGATGTCCAACTAGTTACAGTTCTACATCTGGGATAGAGTTTTAAACTGTTTGTAAGAAAGTGTTTTGAGGGAGTTATATTCAATCTTTCTTCCAAGAAAAGGAATGGTAAAACAATCTGGGTTTCTATTTTTCATTTATAAGGTGATAGGAACTGGTTGGGTTCTTCTCGATCCTTGTTCTGTGTGTCCTGGGTTCGGGTTTCTTTCTCGAGAAATCTCAGGTTTGGTTTTGGGTTCTACGCTTGTAGGTGATGAATGGTCTGGTCTTCGACACTCGTGTACTATTAATGTCATTGTAAAACTCCTTTCCGGAGGCTAAAGGGTTATCTCGTGATCGTCACTGGTGACTTCTCCCCGAGAATGAAAGCGGTGAATAATGAATATATAATTATATATAGTGGGCTAAAAAGCAGGATTGGCCATGAATTTTGATGGAGTAGGTGGACGGGTAGAGACCTGCAGAAAAGATTATGATATTAGATAACCAATGATTAATGGTGGGGAATAGAACTAAGCTCCAGCCCTGGCTGTGTCCTTTAAAACTCAGAAATAATGTCACTCATAAGATTACGTAAACAACATACTGTTCTTGGAATTTAATATTTATTAAATACATTATAAGAGGACTTCTTCTAAGTTTTAACTCTGGTGCAACGGTACAAAGATTAGGATCTAAAACGATAAGACAGAAACGTACGGGAAAAACATTGAATGAACTTCCAAATCAAATGGAATAATCCAAGACTAATTAGGTAGGAGGAACAGGATGGGTATTAAATATTAATAGAAAATGGATAATTACACCTAAAACAACAATACATTCTCATACTCTAACCGGAGAGGTATATTAAAAATGGATTAGTCTTTCACTTTTCGGAGTATAACCAGTATTGGTAGATTAAATACTGAGACTAAGGATGAACATTGGCCGGAGCAGATTGGATTCTGTTCAATCTAGGTCGATTTTGGATTGGATTGAATCTTCTTCACTTTCAATCGAATTACAATCGAAATAGTTCAGTCAAATTTAAATTAAAATATATTCAATTAGTAATAGACTAAAACCGATAATTTCGATTCAAATTTCGATTTTATACTAAAATATTTAAATGTTTCAATACTTCAATTCAGATTATATATTAAAATAAAAAATATTTTGTCCTAAATTCAAATTGTTTCATTTGGATCGGTTAAAAAGTTTCAAAATCTTATCGGATAAATTTACTCGGCCCGTTATTGAGACCTCGCTTGAGTGTATAAACAAGTCTCTTGCCTTAAATGCTTAATCCCCCACTTCCAATTTCCCACCCAAGCCGGCACGGCGCAGGACGACACAGCAAGCAATCCAAACAAGAAAATGTCACACGGACATTTCTTTCTGCTACAGAACTTTTCACATTTTAGAAAAAGAAGCATAGAATAGAACAATAATAATAATAAAATGCGTCTGCATCTTGTAGCTGCAAACAATTATCTCTAATTCTCTCTAATCGCCCCAAAAAAACGACCACCGCTCTTTATCAGCTCAAGTGCTCAGCCTCAACCGCCATTGCTTCTGCAGTGATTTCAGTGCATCCCATCTTACCTCAAAAAGTGTGCCAATGTTTCTATCTTTTTGGTCCCATCTTTAGTTTCCTTATATCTGTTTTAGCTTACTGTATTTTCCCGGGAAAGAAACAAAACAAACAAAAAAGGAAGTCGTATTTGCTGGTTGGATATAGATAAAGGAGCTCTTTAGTATTTTCAATTTTGTCATCACTGTAACCAAACGGAAATGGAGGCCGAGTCAACAACAGCTCAAGCTCAACGTCGTATCAAAGCAATCAACGCTCATCTAACCACCGTAGACGGCGATTCTCCGTCGTCTCAGCTCCTCCGTCGTAACCCCACTGCCGGCGAGTTCTTCTCTGGTAACACACGTCTAATGTTTCTCTCTACCATAATATATATGTATAGTGTAAAATATACGGATGAGTGCTCTTGCTGCTTTTACAATTAAAACGAAAACGTTTTAGACGGTTAGATTTGAAAAAGCCGTTTCTCTTTCGTTGTTCTTTACCGAGGTTGGGTTAAATAACAAAATCTATGATTGGGGATTGGTGCTTTTTGCTGGGGACATTTAGTAGTTGTTCTGATGCTGCTGATTGCAAAGATTCCTGTTAAGCGTTACCGATTTGCTTATAAAGAAGACGCCCACCTTTTTAAGATTTTTGTCCCCTTTAACAACCTTTTTAAAGATCGGAGCTTTGGAATGAGAATCGTATCTATTTAGATTATACCCAACGAAATTAGAGTAGAAATTATGTCCATGTCCATTTCCATGTTTTTTTCCCCATTCCCAAGTCCCACTTCTTAGTAGACTGATAATGGGTGTAGTCAGCTGTATATATGCGCCACCGTAGAAATTTTGTTAATTGGGTAGCTGAGAGCTTTGGAGAGCCAGTTATAAGTTCCATTGATGCAGTAAATAGATTGTTTAGTTGGTTGTAATTTTTTAAGAGTTGTTGAGATATGTAAATCACCAACTTCTTCCATGCTATTTGGTGGTGGTCCAAAATGGAAGTTTTAGGTAAATCATGCCTTCTGTTTTCTGGAGGATCCCTTAAGATAGAGTGAGTTGAACCATCTACTTTGAACTTGTTGTTATTAAGGTAGAGTGAGATAAGGAAAGGAATGATATAAACTGGGATGAGTTTTGAAGTGCTTTTGAAGGAATGGTAGAAGACACATGGATGTTAATTTTGAACGGGATTTGTTGACTGCCATAGCCTTAATATGTGGGAATCAGCTACAAAGTTATGTGATGCCAAACTGTTTGTAATCTAAATCTATGTTAATCAACCTGGGTTGATGTGCTTGAGTGCTGTTTCTATGTTCTTCTATGATGTCTTCTATTTTTTTGGGTTCACTTGTCATCATTTGGTTACATATGCCTCTCTTAATATGTTGATGCTGGTGTTGCATGTTGAACAGACCAGGGCTACAGCGTTGTGCTTCCAGAGAAATTGCAGACAGGAAAGTGGAATGTGTATAGGTAGGCAGTATCAACATTCTTCAAGCTTCTGTTGATTGCACCTCCAGGCTGTCCTTTGCTCTTGTTTGGTTTTCCTTGTTTGTTTTAAGACATCCTTTATTTTTCCTGGCAGGTCTGCTCACTCCCCTTTGAAGCTTGTGAATAGATTTGCCAATCATCCTAAAATTGGTACATTGCATGAGAATTTTGAGTAAGAATCCTTCATTTTCTTGGCTTTTAGACAGTTTAGTTCCTTCAGTGCCAGAATAAGTGCCTCTGTCTTGTGTAGCAGCTTTAGCTAACCATGGTTTGAAGCTAAATAAAGTTTCTCCAACTGTATGACTATAGGCGATCAGTTGATACTTTCCGGGACTACAAATATCTGGGTACTCGAGTTCGGTTTGATGGAAGTGTTGGAGAGTAAGTTCCTTTGAGGTTAAATGAAGCTCGCAATTTGTTTGATAGCCGTGTTATGTGTTTTAATTCATTTATTGCAGGTACAAGTGGATGACTTTTGGAGAAGCAGGTACTGCAAGGACCACAATAGGTTCTGGTCTAATGCATCACGGAATGCAAAAGGTGAATGTCCAACTAGCAACCATATGCTTGAAATTTGGATTCGGTGAAATTGGCTTGGATCTTTAATTTGTATTCCCCTGCGACATAAAAATATATAGTTGAATCCCCTAGAACTCTAGAAGCCTTCCTCTGCATCTAATTGATTGTTTTTTATTAATGACAGGGATCTAGTATTGGAATGTATTTTATCAACAGACCAGAGTGGGTCATTGTTGATCATGCTTGTTCGGCATACTCTTTTATATCGGTTCCGTTATATGACACTCTTGGTCTGTCACTGTTTAGAGAAGAACTTGCTTTTAATCTCTGCCTGAGCAGTTATTAGGTATTAAAGTCAATTAATGTTTCCCTGCAGGTCCGGATGCTGTCAAGTATATTGTAAACCATGCTGTTGTACATTCAATGTTTTGTGTGCCAGAAACATTGACTTCGGTAAGATGCTATTAGCTTATTGAGGATCCCCTGCAGTCATGCAGTAACTATGTTGTGAGTCTTCATGCGTCTTATCATGGTATTGTTTGCGAACTGCAGCTAATGAGCTTCTTGTCAGAGATACCAACCGTGCGTCTAATTGTGGTATGAAACTCACTCGATCTTTCTTGACTCAATATTGGGCCAGATTTTAGTAGTTTTATGGATACCTGTTTGGAGAATTTAGGAAAAAAATCTTTGCTCAAAGTTGATTCCCCAGTTTCATATTTTGAGTCTTTTCATTTGCCTGTCCAATTAAACAGGTTGTAGGAGGTATAGATGATCAAATGCCATCTCTTCCATCATCAACTGGAGTTCAGGTTGTAACATACTCAAAGCTACTTAGTCAGGTAATCAAGATTTTTCTGTCACTGTCGGTTTCCAGCGACACTTATGCTATTCGAATGTATCTTCTCCCTTTTTAGTAAACCAAAATAGATGAAAAATGAACACTCCTGAACTGATACATGAGTTCTCGTGGACTGTTCTATCACCATATCTGAATATTGGTTGGAACAGAACACCCCCAGCCACATATGTTTTACTTTGCTTTATCACTAATATAACCCTTTCCTCTTGTGAATGGCCACCTTTTTAGGGCCGCAGTAACCTTCAACCTTTTTGCCCTCCAAAACCTGAAGATGTTGCTACAATTTGCTACACAAGTGGTACCACTGGGACACCAAAGGTATACTAACTTGGCCCATAGGTTTCATTTCTGACTTTCATGATGCTGGTTGCTTTTGGAATTGTTTAACCATTTGTAGAGACTACAAGAATGTCTTATTGTTGATAAACTCTGTCTAGGGAGCTGTATTGTCCCATGGAAACCTTATTGCAAATGTTGCTGGCACTGCTATTTCTACGCAATTCTATCCATCAGATGTGTGAGTTTTACTAGTTTTTTACTGAAGCACTATCACTTGTTAAAGCAACTGATTGTTCGCCTTTAATGAATTTTTCCTGTTATTTCCAGTTACATATCATACTTGCCTCTGGCACACATCTACGAACGGGTGAACCAGATCATGACAGTATATTTCGGAGTTGCTGTTGGATTCTACCAGGGGGTATGAGACTCAACCTACAATTTTCTATTTGTTCTTGAATTTCTGCTGTAGCGTAAGTGCTTCTCTGTATTTTTGCTGTTTCCGTTGACATGATCATTAATTAATTGAAATAAATTTTGCTCTAGATTCTATAGTGGAGGGCTGTCCAAA
>NBIL01008863.1:0-13676 GCA_002752925.1 Viola pubescens var. scabriuscula
AATTATAGTTGTTTTTTTTAATAAAAGTCGTTCTTTTATTTAAGATTTATTGATGTATCTTCATTTGTCAATGGATATGATCCGATTAAATGTCTCATAACGGAAAGTTTGACAATCTATATATTTCGACCCCTTATGCCTCAGTAAACGTTTGAAACTATATCAATTGTTCATTGTTTGGGGGACTATATCAATCATTTTTTTTCGTAAATAGTGGAGTAAGAAATTTGTATTGAATAATTCTCTATGTTGTTACTTTCGGTACATTATTTTGATTTCAGTGCCTTTCTTTGTATTAAGAATATTTATTAATGAAATCTATTAATGAAATCGTTTATTTATTATAAAAATACAAATAAAACATGGAAATAGTAGCTGTTAAACGAACGAGCCTTTCCTGGCCATGAGACTTTTGCAATCTCTTCTTACTTCATAAGTTAGGACAATGCCACATTACATTTATAACATGAATACAATAGAGAGATGCTCTGTAAAATTACCACTAAAGAATAGAATCCTATGCACAAATTGCTGCCGCTTTTGCTTTAGACAGGCAGGCTTTGCCCAAAATCTCCCGCTTAAAGAACAACATTTGCTGCTTACCTAATTGTATAATTTTTCCCAACATAACCACCTCATCTAATTTAAAGCACTCATCCACATCCACCTTAATGACCAATAAAATGAGCGAAAAATCGGTGTATTAACCTTCCGTTAGCAGATTAATGACATGAAGTGGACAAAAACTTCTCCTTCATGCGAGAAATAAGCTTAAATTTTTCCTCAGCCTCAACTTGTTGACGGATGTCAGTTCTTGATGCCCGGTCTGGATGAAATTTTAGCAAGGCCCGTTTGTAAGCAGCACGCAACTGAAACATAGATCATTTGAACAAGTCACAAACACTAGCACTCTAAGCACACTGCATCATCATATGATTGACAGGAATCAAAAAACAAAACAAAACTAACTCACCTCATGTGACGGGGGACGGAATCCACCATCCACATGAATTCCCAAACCACGAAGTAATGAAGCCATATTTGCACATGTAAGTTCCAATTTGTGAAGCTCCTTCGTTACTTCAGCACGGAGGCTCTCTTTAACGTTCAAATTTTCCTCATCCTAAATTGACACCAGTTAGTAGATACAGACAAAAAAAAGTAAGCACGAATCTTTAAACATGTAGCATGGCAGCAGAAATGAAGATGCAAAATATTTCAAAACCCTACTTTCTTTTTTGTCTCTCTCACTTCTTCCACACGCTGCTTTAACCTTTTCTCCATGTCTAAAATACGCAAACTTTCAGCCTTTTTTCTCTTCCGCAATCTTTGAACCTCTTCTGCCTGAAAATAATATGCCCAACTCAACAATCGCTTTCAATGCACAACAACAGATAATAAGTTACATGTACTGTAGTTATGATAATATCCAACTATCCATCATACTCATGATTGCATGCAGACTCTCACATGCATGAAGACACATGAATGAGCTCAGCACAGAACCCAAGGCACCAACGAATTAAACAATTACAGCATGTACCAAACCTGAATCTGTAGCTGTCGCTGTCTCCCGTTCCACTCTTCTTCTGCTGCTCGCTTGTATTCATCAGTCTCTTTGAGCTTTTCTCGCTCAAAGATAACATCTCCTAAAGCAACAGGCAAAACCTCACCAAAGGGAGTAAAATGATCCTTTTCACTTTCTTGCCGGATGTTTGAGTGAAATCCAGTGAGTGGCTCCTTTTCTTCTCCTGAGCTTGATGCCCCTGGCTCATCAAGTGTTTCCTCCCATGAGCTTCTACAGGTAAGCCTTTCTCCTGGATCTGTTTTCTCAAAATCTTGCTGGCTAATTTTCTCACAACTGACTCCTGGTACACCCTGTGAGGCAGTCTTGGCAGAAGGAGCCACAACATTTTCGACCACAACATCATCAGATAAAACATGATCTGACACAAACTTGTGCCCATAAACCACCTTCTCCTTCTCCCTCTCATTAGAACCAGGACTTTTACAATGCTCCTCATTTGAACAAGTGTTGCCACCATTTGGTGCCTGAGTAAACTGTTCATCTTTCTCATTCAAAACAACTTTCGAGGGTACGCAGTTGCATGCAGAAGCTTTGCTGCCATGTACACCAGCTTTCAGACAATCAGCGTGAAAATTAGGCCTCAGTCGGGAGCATGAAAAAGAATGTTCTCCTGTACTTTCTTTCTCCATTTCCCGAGAACAAGCTCTACAACTACAATACCGTTTATTACACCATTCTTCACAGGGAAATGAGGAATACGACTGATTACCTTTCAGTGACTCTGCTTCATGGTTAACATAAGCTTTACGACAAGAACCAATATCCTCATGTGATCTATGCTTCCACCGAGAAAACTCATCAACTCTTGCACCGGATTTTTCAAAATAATTTTCCATACCAGGATTGGAAGAGTCAGCACCTACACATTCATCTCGAGTGGCAGTGAAAAAAGAAGAATCCATCTTATCAGAATCTATATTTCTAGAACTAGAACAAGCAGAAGCCTCAAAACTTTGTTTATGCTCTACTTCGACATCAGGATGCATATCAGTGGGTGAGTTAAGAGGACTAGCCTGATCTTCTACACCAGTTTTATTCTTATCCTCATCAGATTTTTTCTTGAGCGAGGCTTTTACCCACTGCTCATGAAGGTCTCCAACACCTTCCATGACCTCACAATCAGAAGAACTGCTTTCAGAAAGATCGTCTTCAGACTCATAACTCAAACCAAAACGATTTCTGGAGGGAGATCCTTTTGACTGAGTTTTTTGGCACTTTGATAACTTGAATCCAGATGTTTCTTCCAAGATGACCAAGTCATCAGCATCTTCATTTACAGTTTTCGGCATAGCACCAGAGGTAGGACTATTTCTAGTTGAGGCGTCATTACTATCATCCTTTCTGCCACTGCCTTCTACATTAATCTCAGGATGGTCGACATTATGGCTTCTATCATTATCGTCATTGTCATCATCATCATCATCAATGCAAATCACACAAGGGATTTTTTTTCCATCTTTAAGTACAGTAGAGCTTTTTATTTTTTGATGTAAAGACTCAGGAACATCAATGATAATAACATCATCGATTTCATCATTGTCAACATCAAGAATTATAAAATTATCAAGATTTCCTTTTACTTTGCAGCTCCGTACTGTCTTTTTCCCAGAACAAGCCCTGGTCCGAGAATGGGCTCTCGATACTCCCTCTCCTCTCATTTATACACTCTGCAAAAAAGGATAACACTCAATAGATGAGTATTCGAGCATCATCAAATCTGAAAGCCAACACATAATATCACAAAATTCGTACACGCGCCCGCCCAAACTGAATTCTAATCCCTCCATCCTACTTACTTTGATTTGTACTATGCATTCAACATCCAAGTCATAGAACTGATACAGAAGATAACAAAATCCACTCACAAACAGTGCTAAAAAGAAGCTAGTCAAGCTTATTAATAACTTGAGCAATTGTTACGATTATTAACATCCAAATACAAAAAACCTACAATTCGTCAGCCTAACCACTCTTTGAATGACCACTTAGAAACACCCACCAACTAAAAAAATCCCAACCCCACATCAAACAATCCAATTTCTACAAAACCAAACTGCATACATGCAACGAAACAGAAATAAAAATCAAAACCCTAATTCCAATCCAACAAATATAAAACAGAGAAATTAACAAGAACAGTAACTCACTAATGAAACAGAGAATCGAATGAACAGACAGCAAAAGAACATACCGTGTCTCAAAGAAAGAAAGATACGGGTTGTCTTTGTAATCCAACCAACGATAGCGGGTTGCAGTAAGGAACCGGATACATGAAAGAGATAAATGGACGGGGAATTTTGTTTCGAGGAAAGAACGAAAGAGAAATCAGAGAGCAATTTCCAGGTTCCAAAACGACGGAACACGATACGCAGCGTTTTACAATCTTAGTGTCGTAGTTACTCAGTTCTTTTTTTATTGGTCGATGTTTTTTTGTATTGGTCGGTGGAGGGTTCTTTTGGTCATGTCGTAATGGATACGATTACGAACTCTGTTTTTTCTTTTTCTTTTTTCTTTTGAACTCATGAATTGTTCTCTCACTGAGATAAACGACGTATTATACGGTCGTGATTGCGTTGCTTGTGCGCTCGTACGGTTCTGATTGCGTTGCTCGTGCACCACAACCCATCGCCGTTGATAGATTTTGGTACCCTTTTGGGAAAAAAAAGAAAAAAGTAGAAATTGCCGCGTTATGTCTTTTAGAGGAGAAATCAAACAAGTCAAGGTTTTTGTTTAGAGGAAATTTTCAAACATTTTATTTTTTTTGGACGGATTTGAAATTTAAACATCAGTTCGAGTCTCTATTTACACGTTGACTTCTCAATAATCAGTTAAGAATTTTTTTAAGTTTCTTTAATATTATTTTTTTCGCTTTTGGTTTTATAATATGGAACTCAACTACAATTTTTTCTTCTTCTAGTTCATTAGAAATTTAACAATATTGTTTAATACTTATTATTGAGAGGTGTGAAATTGAAAATATGGAAGGTAAAAAATATGTAGGGGTAGAATTTGCAATTACTAATTTAGGAAAAACCAAAGGAAAGAAAGAGCATGAATTAAAGACGTAAATGAACATCGACGAATTCAAACTCGATATATAATCATCTTTATTTCATAGAAAGTATAATTAAACCGTAAACTCACTTAATATAAACTTAGGCCCATTGGGTCATTGTGCTCAAACCTAATTCCCATCAGGCATCAGTAAAGAATATGAAAAGTCATAAAGCCCAAGCCCAACACGTTGAGCCCAATCTTGTAAATGTTTTTAAGAGACGAAAAACTCCATTTTTCTTTTTTCCGATCATATGCATCCTCTCTATTTTATCTTTTTTCGGACCTGTTGAGCATCGTCCGGTTTCAAAAGAAAACGCATGTGAGTTCAAAAACATTTAGAATAAAAGTCATAAAAGAAGATGAATCAAAAAGGGAAAAAGAAAAACACTGCAAATAACATCAAGAACACACATCTATACATTCCAAATGTCTATAAAAACAAATGGAAAATGAAAACTTAATAACAACAATCAGATACAGCACTAGTAATAATGCATGCAATTATTAAGAAAAGAAAAACTCTAACGAGATTTGGCGGCAATATTCGGTTGTTGGATGTAGGAATTGGAGTCGAGCAAAGAAGGAAGAACCAGAGGAGAGAGCAGAGGAATAGGCTCTTTGCTTTTGTACAAGAACGAATTGAAAGAAGAAGAAGAAGAAGAAGAAGAAGAAGAAGAAGAAGAAGAAGAAGAAGTTAAAGCTGTGTTGACTGGTGGTGGAGCTCTTCTCTGCAATCGGGTTCGGTTCAATGCCATTTTGTATTCCAGCTCATCTTTGTGGTTTTCTGTCCGAAAACCAGGAAACTGATCACCTCCTCTGTTTTCCATTCTTTTTTCGGTTACTTCTCCCCCTCCCGTGTCTTTTTGGGCTCCTCTTACCAAGAAAAGAAAAGAGTCTGTGTTTGTTTTAAATGTTTTTTTCTTGTAGCAGATATTTAGTGATAATAGTAATTGCAATTCATGTGAGATGGATGAGGATCTTTAAAGTAGCAATTATTAACTTGTGTTTCTCCCTTCACGAAGAAAGATTCTTAAAAATGCAATTTATTTTAGTTTAATCGGGTATTAATGAACAAAATCTAACATGAATATCATATTCAATTTTCTTGTTATCTTATCCTTATCCTATCGTAAGCAATCACAAACGAAATAATTCAAAGTAAAAATAAAAGTTTCTAACTCTATTCGGCAATTGGTTATTCAATGGATAAAACAACTAAAAAGGTTCGACTCTGGTGAAATAAGAAAATACATACAATTACAACGATTAGCTCTAACATCTAACCACTTAAATGAAAAAACTGAAATTACAACAGGTTCATACCACGAATCTTTTAGACCATATTGACGGTCAAATTTTAAAACAAATCAATCGTTATCGATAATAGTATATAAGTATTATCCAATTATCCCTGATGACGAATGTTAGTAGTTTCATGTGCGGGGAGGAATCCGAATCAGTGCACGAACTTAGAAGCAATCACATTGTTTTCAGTGATGGATGCACATGATACTACTTGTGCATTAGATACTTTCTTTTTCTTTTGGGCTCCAGTACACCATTAAATTGGCACGTCTAAGGTGTTCGACAAAATGTCTGACTACTAAAGAAAGGCGGTGTTTTCCCAATGCAAGACAACTGATTTTTTCTGCAGAAATTAATTTAACGGGGATCGACCATTCAGGATCTGAGTTTGACTGTTCTTTATTTGGAGAATCCATTGTTTGGTCCGAATCTATGGCCGCCCCAAACCCTACTTTTTTTAATATAATCCCCTCCTTAAATTTTACACTACCAATCTAATGTTAATTTTAAATAAAGTCTTTCTACAATAAGTATGCATGTTGATTAGGTGGGTAGTTTGATACTCTCGTATCTGAAATAATTTATCTTTCGATAAACTGACTTGATAGTCATGTATATACTAATCTACTTCAGCATACATGTAGTTTATACGGAAGCTGACATTTGTTGCCTAAAATTTTCAAAGCTTCTAAGGTACATGTAACAAGGGGAGGGGTGCCTATATTTTTACTTTATTGATTGGATTTTGCAGACAGAACAGAACACACATGTTCAAGATCGATCATTGACCTTTGACTGGTCATAACAGAATGCAGAAGCGAGTAATTGAGTGTCGGTAGGGTAATTCTCTGAAATCATAAATTGCTCATGGCTTAACCTCACATGGGTGGTGGTGATGGGTCAGGGTCAGGCTCAGATGAGCTGAATAGCGAATGAGTAAGAGGTAACATGATCAATGTCGAGTCCTGACATCGATCGCTACACGTATTTTAAGATTTTGTTACACAGAGCAATTGATATGACTAGAAATTGACCTCCAGACCCATTCAGCGCAGCCAGAGTGTGAGGACTAGCACTCCTTGGATGCTAAGTCTGATAGTCTCTCTCTAATAGTCCTAAATAAGATTACATGGACTCTCTTATCTAATACTAATTAGAGCCCTCTACAAGCCAAGGGAGAATCGTTCTACCGAGTTGTTTTTTCTTTCATCCATATGAGGAGAAGAACATCCACGATAAGAAGGTAAGCACACTACATGATTTATACACATATCGAACCGTAAATCTCTCTATACTGACTTAAACGGGAGAGACAAAAAATTTCTGGCATCCAATTGATCTCAACCCTACATGTAATGATCAAAATAACGATTTCTCACTTTTTCTACTACCCAATGTATTTTTCTCTTATTTATATGACATTGTCTATCATTGAAATTATGCTTCAATTGTCTTCTACAATTCTATAAAAAAAAGTATGATTAAAGCATTAATCACATGATTAATTTTATTTGAGTTAGAAGTTTATGACAAGAAGAATACCACCATTGAGAATACTTTAATGACAAGATTAATAGTATTTCTAAGATAAGCATAGTATTTGAGTTAGGATATATAGTTGAAAATACAGGGTAATGCTAAGATGGTATATGTGTCGTTGTCAAAACTTGTTAACAATCCGAGTCAATCCGTTGGAACATTATGGTCAAATTTTAGTTGCCCAGAAGATTTGACAATTAAGACTAATCAAGAATGCTTTACTTATCTTGGACCGTAAGATATACTCATTTTGTTTTGTGCTCATTTCTCATGCTGACGTGGCGTCACGTCAAATATAGCAAAGGTATCCACGTGGCAGAACCCCAGAAGAATCTGGATAATAACATTTATGGGCAATTTGGACAGACGGACGGACAAATTCAAGAAAGCAGACGCATTTTCTCCCCACTTTTCTTTTCTTTTCTTTTCCTTTCCTCTCGCATCATCTTTTTTTGGTCAGAAAAAAAGAATATTCATAAATAAATCACTGTCGATTGGCCTAGAGGATTTGAAATAGGACCATTCAAAACAAAGAAACAGAAGAAAAAAAATGGGACCAGATCAGCAAATCTGATGAATTTGGTAAGAGACAACAGGTGGGGATAGCCAAACAGCCCCTAAAAAGATTTTTCAATTCAACTATGGAAGGAAATCAAATGGTTTTTTCACAAACCAAACTTCCTCTTCTAATTGCCTGTCTATATCAGGAAGAAGTCTTAGCAACGCATTAGCCACCACCATCAAACAACTACCTTTTGACAAAGTTATAAAAGATTCATCCACCTTTAAATTAAGTCTCGGGTTTGAGTTTAGAGAATGGAAACGATATTAGTCTCCAACCGGATAGAATGACATCATTCCTTTCTCAATGAAATGATCCTACAATTTCCATCCAACTGGGTCCTTCCAATTCTCATTTTGACCCCATTCTAAGGGGTCAACATCAAGAACAATTGTTCCGAATTAGTAGCACAAACAAACATACCAATCCAAAGTTTAGAGTCAAACATAAATTTCTAGTCTTGCAATCAACGCTAAACAATTCAAGTTGTTCTTGCAATCAATCAAACATATGGACCAGATTGCGATTTGAAAAGAAAAAAACGAGCGTAGATTAAATTATATACAGAAGAAGTTACAGCTGAAAGTTCCATAGCAATTTCTTTGCTCTCATGGCTCCAACTTTCAGATTGGATCCATCGTAAACAACTAAGGGCGTAACGGAGGGGAAAGAGGTGTGTATTTACAGGCATTTCAACTACTCTCTCTATAGTATTTGTCTACTTCTCTTTGAGAAATCCTAATAGAGGCCAAGAGTTGCAGTAGTGGAATTAGTGGCTAGGGTTGGGGTTAATTTACAGGGTTGGATGATGATGACCTAATAATACCCATTTCAAGAGTAAGACCTAACCAATCCAAAGTTAACAAAAGACCTTGATTTGAAGAGACCGCCGAACAAAAACCTGGAGGAGGGTGATTCCTGCGACGCTTGTTTCAGCTCTTCACCTTTCACCTTAAGTATAGTCTGGCCGATTGCTTGCCGGATAGAATCTATGGTTTTCACATCGACAGGATACCCTGATGCGTCACTAACATAAAATGTATTGAGAGCTTTGCCTGATCTGGTTGTCACTTCTGCTCTAGTGACAGTGAGGCTGTTTTCTCGAAAGATGCGAGTAACATCTGATAGCAGCCCAACTCTGTCTGTAGTGCATAGTTCTAACTTCAAACCCTGAGTTAGGAAGAGACAAACCAATCATTCAAACAATAAACAAATAATGTTGACGGAACAGCTAAACAACAGAAGAGTTCTAATACAATCCCGACGTAAACCGTAAACATACAAGTAGATCTAGACAAACATAATCTGACAAAGGAGAGGAGGCAAGCCATGGTTTCAATATTGCAGTAATGCACTTTGTTTTGCAATTTGTAATAGCAATACACCCAGCATCGAAGTTTGCTGCTATAGAAACTGTCATATTCATACTACCGTAACAGAGGGAACGAATTTTCTGAAACAAAATGAACTCACCTCAGATACTCTTCTCTCAATAGCAGCTTCAAGACAATGTATCACTCTCTGTCTCTCTGCATCTGATTTCACGGGGTATCCATCTACGTGCCGGACGTAATATTCCTGGAAATCCATTCATAAACCCATAAGCTCACTATAGTTAAGCTCAACCAACATTACATTCAAAAGTGACCTGTGCAGAAGGTAGCAAGTAAGGATGAATGGCATACCTGATAACATTCAGGCCCCTCAGCATCAATATTAGCATGAAAAACAACGTACTCCATATCTGTCAAAGTGCAAACTGTATCGAAAAGTAGTTTCGGCCTATCTTTACTCGTTATAGTGACCACCGAGTAGTCCTTATCATACCAATTAACCACAGTCACATTAGGCCTTTGCTTCTCATCCACAGGATCATCCTCAGCTCGTTCGTAATCCCTATCAGCAAACATCATTTGGTGAAGCCTTCTCTCAGTATGGGTAGCCCCATGAGACACCACAGTCTTGGCTCCCCTAGATTTGTTACTCCCCTTGAGCACATTGCAGAGGAGCTGTTTAATCCTGGATAGCCTCTCTGGGTCAGTAATTGCAGATCCAGTCTCCTCATCAGTTACATGCATCACAGCTGCTGCTCGTGTATTGTGTGTCCAAACCTCTGCACTCGCGACATTGCATTTCAGATGGGTGAGTACTGCACTCAGCTCAGACAACAACCCCGGTCTGTCACTTCCCGTTAACTCAATTGCAGTGTGCTCCATCGATGATTTAACCCCAACAGATCTCCTGGAAGATGTGAAGCAAGCTTCCGGACCCAAAGACTGATGAAAATGAAATACTCAAGTCAGGTTTAGAAGGAATAAGAAGAGCAAATAGATGGCAAGAAGGCAACATCAATTACGAACTGCAGCTCACCTTCCGAATATAATCAAGAATCACTTCATCGAAAATCTTGTTTCCCACTTGATCCGTCACATTAAAAACTGATTGGAAAAAAACAGAAAAAGACTCAGAATCAAGTCACTGTTGCATGATAGGGGAGACAAAGTGAAAGGATAAATCTTACCATCCATGAACCAACCACCATCAGAAGAAATGTAAGCTTTAGTTATGATAAGATTAAGATCAGTAAGAATTTGTACAACTTCAAGAAGAATTCCATGTTTGTTTGCACTGTCAACCTGCATCATGACACAAAAATAAGTACCAGAAAAGGAAAAATAACTTAAAAAGGAAAACTTATTCCTAACATTAATTGACAAGGAGATTTATACACACACCCTTATCACTGTTGCATTCTTGCAAGCTTCATTATCAATTACAACCCTGACAGAAAGGGAAAGTGAACAAAATTAGCTCAAGTCTGAGACTAATTTGGAAGTCGCTTTTAATGGAATATAAGAGAATCTGAGGTATACCTGGGTGGATTCAATCTTCTAAAAAGTTTCTCATATTCATCAATATGATCCATCTCGTGTGAAAAGCTCATGTTGTTGACCTCTGTGGAAAAAAGAACAGAATTCATTACAAAAAAGCTAAGAGAATAAAAACATAAAGGAGGTTCCCAAGAATAACCCCATCACCAATGAGAAAACAGATACCAAACCCAAAAAGAGTATCACAACTGAATCTTCAGAAATTATTATTATTTTGGTCAAAAAACAAAAAACAAAGAAAAACCCACCAAGCCATTGAAGCAAAAGAGCAAAGGGAGAGATGGAATGTGTGTTAAAATCAGACTTTGGCTGGCAAAAGCTACAAATTTTAAGATCAGAGAGAGACAGAGACCTCATAACTAACAGAAACATACCCACATCACCAAATCCAAGGAAAACCCCATTAACAAAAACAAAAACAAAAACAGAAAACCCCTCACCAAAACAAAGAGCAATAGAATCAAAGATAGCAAATTTCAGCACATACCCATCTCAAGTTTTCCAATTTATGACCCGAAATCCTCCTCTAATGCCTTTGATTCCCCTCTCTGAAGTGTTTTTGCTGACTGCTGTTATACCACATAAGCAAAACAGCAGCGCCAAACTAAAACTTATATACACACCAGGAGTATCCCAAGAGAGATCCTTCCCCTACTCTCACAAAAAGGAAACAATTATTAAAAAAATAAAAATACTAGTAATACTGTTTGATCACATAATTTATAAATATTTTTATAAATTATTTCTAAATCAGACACTCCCCCGACACGATACTCCAAAAACCTGCAACTACAATGAAAAGGAAATTAAATTAAAAAAAACAAAGCACCCAAAAAAACAGTGTCTTTGTTTCTCTCTCTCTCTCTAGCGAGCAGAGCACGCTCTGTTTCCTATTTCAGTTGATCTCTAAATCAGTAATTTTCAGTACTTAAAGAGAAAGTTCCTAAAAAAATCAGAAAGAGAGAGAAGGCAGGCAAACAGTACTACTACTGGTGTTAAGTTTGAGCATTAACTGCTCCCCATGCGCATGTTAGTGGGAGGGAGCAGGTCTGTGTTAAAATGCGCAGGATGGGTGGGACTGGGGGTTTTAACTTTTAACTTTAATTACCGTTTAAGTAATTTGGGGGGATTAATTTAAGCACGTGGTTGAAAGTTGTTAATGACGATCATAATAAACCTTCCAAGTTTTGTGGAGTGGTAACTTATGGGTCCAAGTCGGACCGGTCCACCGGCTTAAATTAACTCCTACCCCTATTATTATCTTTTAATGACATTTATTAATTACTCGTTAAACCTCAATAGTAGCTTGCCTTAATTAACTCGGTACGAATATTATTAGTCGTATGTTATCTGAATTATATGTATTCTTAATTCACTAAGATATGACTAAACATATTCGTATCGAATTAACTTATTGAAGGGTAAAAAGATACAAAACTTACCGTTGCATATTAATTGAAATAAAATAACTACGTACCTTTTACCGGGTATACGAAACTCTTTTTTAAATTTCAATAAATGAAGCTTAATTTAACAATAAAAAGTTTGTAATGAAAAAAGAAATTGAGTTGATTTTGAAATTTGTGTGTTTGTGGGTGTACTTATAGGTATTCAAAAGGTGTGACAAAAAGACACAATGTTTAATTGTCCTTGTACAAATATGTTAATCTTCCATACTTACCCATTTTAATACGCTATCAATATAATATAATGTGTTACCCAAAAAAATAAAGTATATAATGTAATTTACGTAATGTTTGTAGATAATTTTCTAAGTCAAAAGAGTCACTATAATCAAATTAGGGAAGATAATTAATGAATTTAATTAACTAACAAGATCGCATCTTTGCGAGATCTTCGAGTCTTTGAAATTTCGTATGCAATTGCTCACATGTGGAAGAATAGTTCGTTTTCAATAGGATATATTTTTTAGTTTTATTTTTGAGAAAAATATGTTTGTATGACGAAATTCATATGAAAAGAAGATTATGATATTGACTAGTAGTATATATTTTTATTTTCTCTTTTTCCTAGAAAAATGAAAATAAGGACAAGCAGCGAAGCCTCTACAAAGGACGACGTGACCTACAACAAGTGCTACATCGAACGGTAGATATTTTACGAATTATAATGCATGGAAGATGATACTCAGCGCCTAAATTTAACATACACTTTTCTCTCGAAAATAGTTGAAAAGATACCCAAAATGATCGAATAAAATATTAAAAGAATTATATAAAAACATATTTTGTTACTAATTAACTAAATATGTAACCCAAGTAGTGTTAAACATCATAGTGAATAGGCGCATAAATGTTTATAATGTATAAGTATAGTCGAACCCATTTATGTACTTTTTTTATTGATAGTGTCTATCTCAAACGTATACAAGTGTTCAGTCACGTCAAGGTAGCCACATACATCTTTGGACCCAACATCAGAACAATAATGGCAAACAACAAACCCTTACACACCCCTATTGAATTTACCACTACCAAAAATGGTGGGGCGGTGAACCATGAGCCGCCAAAGTTCGGTATCCATTAATGAGATCAATGTTCTTCTATGACATTAATATAATTACAGTGAGTTTTTGCATATTTATTTATCCACAATAAAATCTACCATCAGTATTTACATATCAGGACAGAATACCCACATCAATGCACCCACATGGGGTAGATTAGGAGAAATTGTTTCTACGTTTAGAAAAATTAATATATATATATATATA
>NBIL01008975.1:0-10077 GCA_002752925.1 Viola pubescens var. scabriuscula
TAATGTTCGTTCAAACTTCAAATAAATTATACAGTATTTCATTTGAGGATTTTGCAGAAAGAAAGGGTCATTAATTTTCCTTTAATCCAACGTTAATTGTGTACCAGGAGGTCGCCAGTGGCCACTCACCACTCTTTGATCGTCGAAGTTTCAAGTTCTAGTAATCCATGGTTAGTTTTTTCTTTCAATTTTTCGATGAGTCCAAGAAAAAGGGTTTTCAGAATTTTCAATAATTGTTGGCTATAATTGTTGCAACTCATTTTATGTTGTTTAAGTTTTGATTATTGAAATGTTATGAATTTTATTATAGTGCATCATATGGGTAAGGATGAGGGGCGTATATGGTGTTAATTTCTTGTTTATATGATGAATATTTTTTGTTGTGGTGATTATGTTCTTGATTTTCTCTTGTAGTGTTAGGTGATTAGCTGTTTCTAGTTGATAATTTGTGGGTAGAAACGAGCAAATTAGTGCAACCATGCTTGGGAATGGAATTGTTGGGGTTCTAGCTGAGACCGCGAACAAGTGGGAAAGAAGGGCACCTCTGACCCCATCTCACTGCGCGAAACTTCTACACGGTGGTAAGTATGGAACTGGGGTGACTCGAATAGTTGTGCAGCCATCGACGAAGCGAATACATCATGATGCATTGTATGAGGATGTTGGGTGTGAAATCTCGGAAGACTTGTCGGAATGTGGACTAATCGTTGGCATTAAACAGCCTAAGGTACTCGTATCCTTCTGTTCTGTCTGTGTTTGTTAATATCGCAAAAAGATTAGGAAGAATGACAGATTTGCTCTGGCTTCTTCTGCAGCTAGATATGATCCTCCCGGATAGGGCTTATGCCTTCTTCTCGCATACTCACAAAGCTCAGAAAGAAAATATGCCTTTGCTGGACAAGGTATGTTGACTTGTTTGTTTTGTTGTAGACAGCGAAAGCGTTGATGTGATGGCGGTTTTTTATTGACTGCTGTTTGTTGTTTAGATCCTAGCCGAAAGGGCTTCATTGTTTGATTATGAGCTTATTGTCGGAGACCATGGAAAAAGGTTGCTTGCATTTGGGACATACGCGGGAAGAGCAGGATTAATTGATTTTCTGCGTGGGTTAGGCCATCGTATGCTCTCCATTTCCGAGATTACCCTTTTTGATGCATCCTCAGTTTTTTATTGGAACTTAACTTTTTTCTAGAGTGGATTTTCAGTTGTTTTTTTAATTGGTATCACTGTTTCAGGGTATCTGAGCCTAGGCTATTCCACTCCATTTCTCTCATTGGGTTCGTCTTACATGTATCCATCCTTGGCCGCTGCTAAAGCTGCTGTAATTTCTGTGGGGGAAGAGATAGCGAGTCTTGGACTGCCATCGGGAATCTGTCCTTTGGTTTTCATATTCACCGGCTCTGGAAACGGTTCGAAAAATTGCCACCAGTCAGTCTATTTAATTGATTAAGTCAATACTATGATTAACTAAGACATCAATGGTGGTACTAAACCTTGTATAAACATCTATGGAACAATAGGCAATGTTTATTTTATTGAAATTCTCATCTAACATCTTAGTTTAGCATCTGGTTTCTTAATTTTCTGTTTTTTTTTCTCTTTTTTTCCCCATAGTTTCTCAAGGCGCACAAGAGATATTTAAGCTTCTTCCACATACCTTTGTAGATCCAAGCAAACTTCCAGAACTCTTTGCACAAGTAAGTTGCAGGGGAAAGATCTTTCGGACCAGCTCATGACGTTGCATTGATAGGCTCAAGTTACAGTTAAGATGTCTATGTCCCGTAACTGAAATGACTGTTTTTGTGCAGACCAATGATACAAGTTCACCTGCAAGGACTCCTCGGACATCAAAGAGAGTATTCCAAGTGTACGGTTGTGTTGTGACTTGCCAACACATGGTTGAACATATAGATCCTTCGAAAACATTTGACAAAGTAAGATGCTCCACTTTATTGCTTTGGCTTTTCGCGTTAGTTTCCTTGAACATCTCATGTAGATGGTTGTACTGTGGTTTATGTTGCGACAAACTATGTTAAGCTGAATGTTTTTTTTCCATTGACAGGCTGACTACTATGCACATCCAGAACATTTTAATCCCATTTTCCATGAAAAGATAGCCCCATATGCATCTGCTATTGGTACATTTCTGCTGTTAAATTATATCTACAATTATGGATAAGTTCTTTCTGGTGTAACTTACAACTTGTTTATGCCTGCTTACAGTGAATTGCATGTACTGGGAAAAAAGGTTTCCTCGGCTGTTGAGTAACCAGCAGCTTTATGATGTAATGAAGAAAGGATGCCCACTTGTCGGAATTGCTGATATAACTTGTGACATTGAGGGCTCTCTAGAGCTTGTAAATCAAACCACATCAATTGACTCGCCGTTCTTCAGGTAATTTTTCCATTGCTTCTCACTCTTTTATCTGGTTGCTCAAATGTTAATTACTTCATGTATATCATGACGATCAGATATGATCCTTTAAATGGTTCGTACCATCAAGAAATGGAGGGTGATGGTGTAATCTGTTCATCTGTAGACATTCTTCCCACAGAGTTCGCGAAGGAGGTTTGTTATTCTGATCCAAGAATTTCTAGTAATCTATAACTCTCATTTCTCCAGTATTGTCTAATTAGTATTCGCGGTGATGTGCATCATGTGATGATATCGTGGACAGGCTTCCCAACATTTTGGAGACATACTATCCAAATTTGTTGGCAGTTTGGCCTCAATTACTGACATTGCTAAGCTACCTGCACATCTAAGAAGAGCTTGTATAGCCCATGGAGGAGCACTTACCCCTATGTTTGAATATATTCCTCGTATGCGGAAATCTGATTCAGAGTAAGCATGCTCCTTGAATCAAAAGAGAGAAGGAAAAGTTATATGCTACCTTATCATTGGTAAAATATCTCAAGGCTCTTTCTTGGTATGCAGAGATAAAGCAGAAAGTCTGGAAAATTCGCACTCGCAGAGAAAGAGATTCAATGTATTGGTAGGTATCTCAGTTTTGCTTTTGGTACAGTTAAGTTTCATAATCAGTTGCTATTGGTCACTTGTTTTATCTGATGGAATCCATTAATAAAGTCAATTATACTCAAATTATAGTGCTTGACAGGTCATTTTTTTTTGTCTTTTTTGCCATACCTTGTCAGGTATCTCTAAGTGGTCACTTGTTTGATCGTTTTCTAATAAATGAGGCTTTGGATATCATTGAAGCAGCGGGTGGCTCCTTCCACTTGGTTAAGTGTCATGTGGGTCAAAATGCGGAGCTCGTTTCATACTCGGAACTCGAAGTAAGTAAAAACTTAAGTCCTGTTCACTTCTGAAAAAGAATATTATTTTGGCCTCATTCAAGTATGATTTGTTTACTTATGTTCATCTTGGGTTTTTTCTTATTGTATTGAACAGGTTGGTGCAGATGACAGGGTTGTTCTAGATCAGATTATTGATTCCTTGACTTGTCTTGCTAATCCGGATGAAAAGCACAGGCTTTCGAATAAAGAATCAAACAAGATTTCGTTGAAGTTTGGTGAAGTCCAGCAGAACGGTACAAAAAAGGGATACGATATGGAAAACAAGACCTCAGTTCTGATTATCGGTGCGGGTCGTGTCTGTCGACCAGCTGCTGAGCTCTTAGCATCAATTGGAAGCAACTATTCTAATGAATGGATCAAATCATTCCTGGGTTCTGATTTTGAAGAAGGGAATGTTATCCAAGTTATTGTTGCATCACTTTACCTAAAGGATGCAGAACAGGTATGATGGCCTACAAGAGTCTAGACTATCCCCGATCTAATTCTGTTTGGTGCACCTCAATTCATATTATGTTTTACTGATATGGTGCAGACTGTGGATGGAATTTCTAACGCAACAGCGGTTCAACTTGATGTGAATGATCATGAAAGTCTTTGCAAGTATATTTCACAGGTTAATTATGTTCTAAAAAGTTTCCTTCTTAGGATGTAGTTGGAATCTGCACTGATACTTGAAAAGAAAAGGTTAAAATCTGCAAAATTTTACCACGAATACTCAGTTGGATGTTGGGTTCAAGTCAAGCTGAGTTCAGAAACTTGCAGTTAACATCCGGATCATGGTTTTTATGTATGATTGTTTTTCTTGCCTTTGAACAGGTTGAGGTTGTTGTCAGCTTACTTCCTGCTAGTTGCCATACTATCATAGCAAATGCATGCATTGAGGTAATTTACAGTTTTGTGACATTACTAGGTGTTGAAATGGTCTTTTCTTGTATCTCCCTTCTAACCAAGGATATGACTATGTCTCTTGCATCAGTATAAAAAGCATCTTGTCACTGCTAGCTATGTTGATGATGCTATGTTAGCTTTGGATGAGAAGGCAAAGGCTGCGGATATTGTGATTCTTGGTGAAATGGGATTGGACCCCGGAATAGGTAATTTCCACCTGTGGACCATTATTCTGAGTCATGTTTTGATTCATAATACTTATTGATGATTGATGCGCTATGGCCTTAGATCATATGATGGCAATGAAAATGATCAACCAAGCACGTGATCGGAAGGGGAGAATAAAATCCTTCTCTTCTTATTGTGGAGGACTTCCATCACCGGCAGCTGCAAATAATCCATTAGCCTATAAATTCAGGTCATTACTGGAACTACTTAAACCAAATGCCCGTGCAGTGTGATATGGGTGGGAAAACCACTTCTATTTCCTGTCCGGTTGTAGGAAAGTACAGTTGATGATTGCCAAGTCAATGGAAGTTACTGACCGTTTTCGTTTCCCCCCATTGCGCAGCTGGAGTCCTGCAGGAGCCATCAGAGCTGGGCGCAATCCTGCCACCTACAAATCTCATGGTGACATTATCCATGTTGATGGTAAGCTGCCGGCAAAAAGCAAAGTGATCATTGCAACTATTCAGGTTTTGTTTTCTAAATTTTGTTCTACTTTACGGTGTGAACCTGCAGGTAACGATCTTTATGATTCAGCTGACAGATTTCGGATACCGCATCTTCCTGCTTTTGCATTAGAATGTCTCCCAAACCGTAACTCTTTAGTTTACGGAAAACTGTATGGTATAGAAGATGAAGCATCTACGGTCTTTCGTGGGACCCTTCGCTATGAAGGCATGAGAATGTCTTTGGCTCTTCAGTCCTATATTGAGCAGAAGAAACCTGAGCATTTTAACAGTAACTTCGGTACATTCTTTTCATGGAACTTACTCTATTGATTGTTTTTGTAGGGTTTGGCAAAATAATGGCGACGCTTGCAAGAATTGGTCTTTTTAGTACAGAATCTCATCCACTTCTTTCAGAAGGACAGAGAAGAGCCTCATTCAAAACATTCCTTTCTCAACTTCTTGAAATTAACAGTGAAAATCAAGACGACAATCCATTCGGAGAGAGCAACATTGCTGAAAGAATTATTGCACTCGGACACTGCAAAGAGCAAGGAACTGCAGAAATGGCAGCCAAAACAATATTGTAAGTTGTTTAGCTGTTATAATCTGCAGATGATACTAGCAGAGGCATGCTATCAAAAGTACTTATTATGAATTTGGATATGACATTTTTCTTCATCTTGGATTCTAGATTCTTAGGACTTCATGAGAACAAAGAAATCCCTCCCTCCTGCAAGAGTGCATTTGACATCTCGTGTCTCCGGATGGAAGAAAGGCTGGCCTATTCCGGTACAGAGGAGGTATATTCATTTCTGATTCATACATTTTTGTATAGTTATCCTGATTAATAAACTTGTAAGAGGGGTTCTTGATTTTTGTTGCTTGCCGAATTTATGGTCAGGATATGGTGCTTTTGCATCATGAGATTGAGGTAGAGTTCCCTGATGGAAGTCTAACAGAGAAGCATAGTGGGACTTTACTGGAATTTGGTAGGATGAAGAATGGAAAAAACATCACTGCCATGGCTCTTACTGTTGGGATTCCAGTTGCTATTGGTGCTCTGGTATTTGTCACGATCCTTTTTTCGTTCCGAAACCGATATTCCAATCAATAGATTAACCACTAACCAAGACCTAATTCTGTCAAATTTTCCACAGCTCCTGCTTGGGAACAAGATCAAGAAAAGAGGAGTCTTAAGGCCTATAGAACCTGAAATATACGAGCAAGGTAATAGGGCATTACGTATTGTCAATCCTGGGCGGCTTTGGATTACAGTATATATGAATGCTAATATCCTTGTCTGTTGGTCTTGCAGGGCTGGATATATTGGAAGCCTGCGGCATCAAGGTGATGGAGAAGGTTGATTGATCATGTGTACTATTAACTATACAGTTGTAAATATTCCAAATGCAGACAGGATCAATCTATCTGACCTACAGGTTGCAAGAATCAACAACCCAATGTCCTCTGAATAAAGAAAAAAACCATAAAACCAAAACTTCAAATATATAAAGTTTATCACTTCACTATCTTAATTCTACTGATGATGATTCACCAGGATTTGATTTGCCAGGTTTACCTTTTTTGGTATCATCTGTGTATAAGAATCAATTATGACAGACAGACATGAAGTATCTTTTGAATCCTAGTAAGAAATTTATCTGAAACTAAGAAACAATCCATGAAGCTAATTGTTCCTCGACTTGTTCCCAGTTATACACTTTAGTGACCAAAGGGTGCTCACTAACGGAATCTACCTTGCACCAAGGGTAAGAATTCTCATAATCAAAAAGTAAGACCCTGATCCCTTCTTCAGCACACTCAATGGCATATCTCGGGTTGTCGTCAATCAGCACCTTTGCACCTAATGACCTGCCAAATAAAGACTTAGATTAGCGGGGACGGTTTAGTTCTACCCAAGGGGCATGCATAAAAGCTGCTAACAACATCTTATTATCTAAGCAGGCTCAGGTTACTTGCACCGTGGCAGAATGATGTACTCGCCTTCACAGTGGATATTATTTCAAGGACACGAATGGCTTTGATAGAAGTCATATATAACACAAGGCATTAATGGAAGAACCTGCAAATTTCTGACTTAGGTTTAGATTCTCCATCTAAAGCAAAGTGGTTGCCAAAGTGTATCTCTTGAAATACTCCAGGGTAATGCTTTTCTATCCACTCAACTGTGTGATCTTTGATGACATTCTGCCGAGACCTGATCATACATTTATCGCATGACAGCTTAGCCAACACCCACGCAAAATCAGGACATGAGTTAAATAGACGGTCTGGTTGTAATACTTACGTAACAACTGATAGTTTACAATGTCTTGACAATTTATGAAGTGCCTTCTGAGCACCTGGGAGTGGTTGAATACCAGTCTTGAAATATGGAGTCTTAAAGAATTCATGGACCCGCATATCGGCTGTGAAAACCAAAAAGTCGATGCTAAGAAGCTATTCACCAATAATAAACTGCTTAAAGAAAATTTCTGTAATAGAAAAGCTCACATTTACAACAAAAAATATTTTTCCTGTCATTTATGTAACATGATGAATACTAAGTCTAACATTAGTAGTCCTTCAGCAATCCATCCCAGCATGAGAACCATTGCATTCAACCTATACATACTGGAATGGACTCGTTATTTACTGAAAAGAGTTTTTATAATCTTTCAAGCATTTGTTAACAGTAGTTCTCTTTTCAGTTACAAACAACATTCTTAAGAGATCCGGGCTTATCAAGGTATTATCAACACAACTCCACAAAGACTGCTCTAACATTTCTAACATTCACTCATTCATCAAAGACCAGAATATACGTGCCAGAAGAACGTAATGTTTACAGCAACCAAAACACCAAAAAAACCAATGTTAAACAATCATAATAGCAAATCTCTTGTAGGGTTCAAATTCTGAAAGACCAAATACTGCATCTCACACAAATGAAAGATGCATACAGAGCAAATCAGTTAAGGAAAGCTATACACACAGCAATACCTTCATTCCGTGTACAGTTCCATATCTGTTGAAGAAACAAAATGCGAATTAGAAATACACTCAACACATTCTGCTCATAGAAATTTAAGAGCTAGCTGTACTACTCCAAATAAATAAATAAATGTTTTGCTGCTCGTTAACAAAACTGTGAAACTGATGCTAAGGTTTATGCTCCTCTTCAAGGTACTCATACCATTTATGAAAATAACAATGCTGAGAATGCTATACCCTGAAGAACTCGTAAACGTGGTACTCTGAAACTGAATGATTCGACGAGTAACGATCTTTAATAAACTTGTTCAAAGCTGATAGGAAGGTGCCCAAAACTGCAGGCACAAACCATCACGAAAACACAGAAATCGAAATTAGGAAAGAACCAAAAAATCTTAAGAAGTAACAAAAAGAAAAAACAATGACCGAGCAACAAAGGCAATATAGAGCCTTTTGGGCATCGTACCTTCATCAACATCAACTGCAACCATAATTGTTTCAGTCCGTGGGAAATCAGGAAACCCAACAAGTTTCCCTCCATGGGAAGGCATGTGCGTGTTCCCATTAACGAACCCAGCATTATCATTTCTTCTCGTTACCTCAAAATCGCGCAAAAGCTGATGATGTGGCGCCAATGCGCGGGGCGCCCCCCTCTGATCATTCGAATCAGAACAATTTTTAATCCTCAACTCAAGTCTATTCATCCCAAACCCACTACAACTGGTCTCCCTGAAATCCGGGAACCGACACGGCGTAGCTAAAGTTTGAAACCCATGTCTAGCGGCGGCCATATAAGGCATGACGCCTCCGGCGAGATGGCGGCGATGCAGGGTGGTTGAAAGGCGGTTGATGAGGAGATGGAAACTGCTCTTCTTTCTCATTAACATAATAAACCCTGCTCACATTGCACCATAGAAACCCTTTATGATGGGGATGAAAAAGGAGGAATCTTTCGGATTCGGAAAGTCGGAAAAAGTAGATTATCGGCGAATCTGAGGAGGGAAAGCAATGGGTCCCGCTTATGTTCGCTAGATATGCGATGGATTCCTCGTTTGGAAGAAGAAAATCAGAGGGGAAAGGGCGGAGGAGGCCGAGAGTACTATTGGTTGATCACTGTGGTGTGGGCTTTTGCAGAGGCAGCGAAAAATAGGTGCGTTATTATTACCATCACGGAGTAATTAATTAATTAATTAATTATTGGTTAAGCCGGATATTAAGGAATAATTTTCGCTTGGTTTTTTCTAAAGTTTTTTATTTTATTTTTAATCCATTTTTCAGGTTCCAAAAAATCTCTTAGAAGTTGGAACAGAACAAACTATATAATGAGAGAGTTTTTCTCTACCAAAACTCAACAGTCTTAAAATAGTCTTATATGCTTTTACATTATAAATGGGTGGGTCATGTCGGAGAGTATCACACGGTCCACACCACAAAATAAAGCCAACGTTTTTTTTATTTTTTTAGTTGTGTCATGATTATGATTTGTCCTAAATAGTGGGAAGGTTAGAAAGAAAAACAAGTGGACTAGATTAAACTAAAGAATAATGAAAAAGAATGTATAAAAATAATATTGGAGCGGCCATAAAAACAAATTTCATGGATACAATGTTTCTTTTAAAACATATAATATTATCGTTGTTTCGTAGTAAAATATGTTGAATATTCTCGCAGTGGTAACTTATATTTTACATTATATTCATATTAGAAGTGAAGTCTATTTAAAGTTCGAACTTATTTCTATTTGGGCCAAAGTTGTGGAGGTTAAAAGTGGCCCATTAGAGACATTAACTGGGCTATGAATCGGTCAGCTCATGGATCCGAATTAAAGCCCACGATAGCAAAAGACTGCTTTCGGCGTTTCGTGTTCGAAAGGCAAAGTTTAGAGAAAAAAATATAAAAAAGAAAAGATACAGCTCCTTCAGAAAAACAAAGATCTCGACTGCAAAAATCAAAATCAAAATCAAAACCCAAACCCCTCTTTCACTTTCTTAGCTCGGATTCTAGTCGATCGAATGGCGCCTACTGCCGGTGAGGACGAGGATATGTTGAAGGAAGAGAAGAACCCTCGCCCTCTTGACGAAGACGACATCGCCCTCCTCAAAACCTACGTATGTTAGCCACCTATTCTCTTATCAACTAACTCATTGATTTCTGTGTTAATACATTCTAATTCCATCTGGTAATGTAGGGTTTAGGTCCGTACTC
>NBIL01009029.1:0-10402 GCA_002752925.1 Viola pubescens var. scabriuscula
CTCCTCAAAAGTTAGATTAATAAATTAGGGGGGAAAACATTGATGAATTTGAAGAAGCATTGTTGTTTTTTTTCTTTCTTGAGAATCGTAGAAGGCATTGTTGCATGTGAGAAACAAACAAGAACATAAATGCACAAAACCCCGTGGCCTACGCCGGCTCTTATTGTCGTCTTCCTCCTCCAACCAAACATAACACTTTCTTTCTTTGCTCTCTCCGGCAATTTTAATTGTATCCTCTTCTTTTCCTCACTGTCATCTTTCTCAATAACCCATCTTCCTTTTCTCCCAATTTTGTTCTTTCTCTTGCTAATTGGTCCAGCCACCTCGCCGGTGGCCACTTTTTTTCAGGCCATCGTGTGAAAATATGGTGTTGGGTGTTTGGTTTTCTTACTTGGGTTTGCTCTCCGCATTTTCTTTCACTTTCTTCTTGCAAGCTTTAGCCTTTAACGACTCAGCCGCACTTGTAGATTTCAAGAATTATGTTTCTGGGGACTCTACAAATCTTCTCAAGAACTGGAATCCAGCTGTTAATTTTGATCACTGCACCTGGTACGGAGTCACCTGCAACAAATCTTCTAACAGAGTAATATCTTTGAACTTCACCGGAGCCGCCGTTGCAGGAACCTTGTCGGAGTCAATCGGTAACCTGTCGGAGCTTCGGAGTCTCATCATTCCTCACAACGTTTTTTCTGGTGGGATTCCTGCGAGCATAAGGAAACTTCAGTTTTTGGAGGTTTTGGAGCTGCAAGGTAACAACTTTTCAGGAAAGATTCCATTCGAGATAAGCACTTTTGGGTCGTCCCTGCGCGTGCTTAATTTATCGTTTAATTCTTTGTCTGATGAAATCCCGTCTAATTTGATTGGTTTCGGAGAGTTGAGAGTTATTGATTTGTCGAATAATAGGCTTAGAGGAGGAATCAAAGTAGAGGGGGTTGGAGAATGTTCTGTTTTGACCCACCTGAAGCTAAGCAATAACTTTCTAGAGAATGGTATTCCTAAAGAACTTGGGAGATGTAAGAATTTGAGGACTCTATTGCTTGATGGGAACATTCTGCAGGGCCCGATTCCACCGGAGATTGGTCAGATTTCAGAGCTCCGAGTGCTTGATGTTTCTACGAACAGTCTCACTGAAAGGATCCCTAAGGAGTTGGCAGCTTGTCGAAAACTGTCAGTTTTTGTGCTGACTAACTCTAGAAACTTTGTTGGCATTGAAGATGGCGGCAATATCGATGATTCTCGTTTAGAGTTCAATGCTTTTGATGGGGGCATTCCGGATGAGGTGTTTATGCTTCCAAATCTGCAGATTTTGCAGGCACCTAGAGCTAATCTTGATGGGCGGTTGCCCAGCAATTGGAGTGATTGGTGCTCATTGAAAGTTGTCAATTTGGGGCAGAATTCTTTCAATGGGGTAGTTCCAGAAGGTTTTGGGATGTGTAAAAACCTTACTTTCTTGGATTTGAGTTCGAATTATTTGGTGGGTTACCTTCCAATGCAGCTGCAAGTTCCTTGTATCACGTATTTTAATGTTAGTAGAAATAATATATCTGGTGTTCTTCCTAGTTTGTGGAAGGGAAGTTGTCATACTAGCATGTTCTCTTATGGTCAAGGTCTAAATTTAGATCTGCAGGATATACAGATTGCATACTCTAACATTCAAGTTTGGAGTTCTCAGGGAAGTATTCCGTTGGAGCCAATGATGGATGCTGACTTTGTGATTGTCCATGATTTTAGTTGGAATGGATTCATCGGTTTGTTGCCTTCGTTTTCAGTTGGAGATGAATTCCTGACAAACAAGAATAAATCTATGTACAGATTGTTGTTGAACAATAATGAGTTTAGTGGGTCTCTTCCTCAGGAGCTAGTTTTGAATTGCAGTGATTTGTTGAGTTTCTCTGTTAACTTGAGTGCAAACCAAATATTGGGAGGGATCCTGGAGTTGTTTTCCAATTGTCCAGCAATGAGAGAGTTTGAAGCAGCGTATAATCAGATTGGCGGTTTACTGGATTCTGATATTGGCAACTTGAGGATGCTTCGAAGTTTTGACTTGCGAGGAAACAGGCTGTCTAGTTCTCTACCTATTGAGTTGGGAAATTTGGAGTCTCTGGAATCATTTCTTCTAGGAAGTAACAATTTAACAGGAGAAATACCATCTCAGCTCGGTCAGTTGACTTCACTTATAGTTTTAGATCTTTCTCGTAATGCTCTAACAGGATCAATCCCTGCCAGTTTGGCAAATGCCAAAGATCTTGAGATTCTCTTACTCAACAATAACAAACTTTCTGGTAGCATACCCTCATCTTTCTCAGCCCTTTCCAGTCTAATTGTACTGAATGCGTCTTTCAATAACCTGTCTGGTCAGTTACTCCCTCTTCCACAGGCCATTGATTGTAATCAGTCATTTGGAGGCAATTTTTATTTGGATAAGTGTAATTCTTCGAATCAGCCACCTAGTTTTCCTAGTGGGGAGTCACAGGAAAACATAAAACGGCACAAACAGGGAAATAAGTCTTTAATAATTGCAGTGATAATGTCTGTTTCTGCTGTACTTGGGATATCTTTGGCAGTAGTTTTGGTTTGTATTTATAGGAGAAGGTTTAGCAGACTGTCGAGCTTGAGAGAGAGAGTGTTAGTAACTTTCGCAGATGCTCCTCATGAACTTACTTATGATAATGTAGTGAGAGCAACTGGGAATTTCAGTATGAGGAACCTGATTGGTACAGGTGGGTTCGGGTCAACATACAAGGCAGAATTGGTACCGGGTTACCTTGTTGCTGTGAAGAGGCTCTCGATAGGCAGAATTCAAGGCATTCAACAGTTTGATGCAGAGATCAGAACACTGGGCAGAATTCGCCATAGGAATCTCGTGACTCTGATTGGTTATTATGTGGGAGAAGCCGAAATGTTCTTGATTTACAACTACCTTTCTGGAGGAAACCTTGAAACTTTCATACACAACAGATCAGACAAAAATGTAGAGTGGTCAGTGATTTACAAGATAGCTCTTGACGTAGCACAAGCTCTTGCTTACCTTCACTATTCGTGTGTTCCGCGCATACTTCATCGAGATATCAAGCCTAGCAATATCCTGCTGGATGAGGAGCTGAATGCGTACCTATCTGACTTTGGTTTGGCTAGGCTTTTAGAAGTATCTCAGACTCATGCCACAACTGATGTAGCAGGAACATTTGGATATGTTGCACCAGAATACGCTACCACGTGCAGGGTGTCCGACAAGTCAGATGTTTATAGCTTCGGTGTAGTTCTGTTAGAACTCCTGTCAGGAAAGAAATCCCTTGATCCATCGTTTTCTGAATTCGGGAATGGCTTCAACATTGTTGCTTGGGGGAAGTTATTGATCAAGGAGGCTCGCTCGTCGGAGGTTTTTGCTAAGGAATTGTGGGAAGCAGGGCCTAAGGAGAATTTGTTGGGAATGTTAAAGCTTGCTTCATTCTGCACAGTAGAGTCACTATCTGTACGGCCGCCCATGAAGCAGGTTCTTCAGAAACTGAAACAGCTGAAATCCTGAAAACATCTCAAATTTCTCTCCCGCTCGCAGCGATAAGAAGGTTGTGGATCTACTTAACCTACAGGATATGTGAGCTGAGGTAAGGTACTCGAACCTAAGACCTATGAGCTTATTGGTAATTCCGAGCTGATTAGTTTTGCTATAATTTGTGCTGTCTTAGGTTTCAAGTGTGCAACAATTTTCACCTGCTCGCTTAGCAAGTTGAGGAATCAACAGCAACATTAGTGTGAAGTACACAAGTTACTAAGAAACTCATTCATCAGTTGGTGCATTGATGCAAAAATTATCCGTGATGTGAGTGATATTTCCCAAGTTGATTCTGCACAAGGTGCCTTTTGGCTTTGATTATTCCATTTATTTTATTTTATTTTATTGTGGATATTTATCATATGTTATTTTCTTCTGGTGTTTCGGCAGAATCAATCTGGCTGGCTTTTGATGTCAGGAGAATATGCGATCTACAGATTGGACTCCTACTACCACCTGAAACAATCGAGCCAGAACAGTACGAGTAACTGGGTGGGGTTTAAAATTCCCACCTCTAGGTTGGATCTGCCCTCAGAAACAACTAGGGCACCTTGAGAGTGTAGTAAACATTGTTTTTGTTGTATCCATACTCCATAGGTAGCACTGAATATATTTCAATATTTCATTGCTTGCAGAGGAAAGGAAAGGGAAAAAAAGTGTTACATTGAGTTCACTCATGAGACATGTTTGTACAAATTTATCTTTTGATTCACTCAATATGAAGTCCTTTCTTTACACTAGGTACTCGAGTCGAGCCAAGACCAAAAGCTGATTTTGCATCCATCGCGACGAAATTGAAGTAATTGTCAAACTTGACTGACTGCAGCTTTCTGCTGGCAAGTTTTTCACAAACTGAGAGACATCAGAAGAAAGTTACATACATCAACAAACTGGTGAAAATGTAAATTTACCAAAAAGAAAGAAAAATTACACAAAAGCTTACCATATAGCAAATATATATCAGTCCTAAAACATACCATCAGTTTCAAGAAGGTTGCCTCCCCCATCATCTAATGTCTAGATGGTACCCTTATTAGCCCTTCCTTCCTTGAACATCACCCTTGTTCGCTTTGAGGACAACTTCCTCTGTCGTGGTTCCGATTATGTCATTAGCGCGCTCCAAATCTGTGCACGTATAGTTTCCAACTGTATCCTGGTTTCATTTCATCAAAGTACCATATCATTGTCACCGACAAGGTATGGCCAATCGACAGAATGACAGCAGTGAAGCTCGATACAGCGAAAAATAAGCAAAGAAGATCTTACCTGATGAACAATTCCCAACTTCTCTAACTTTTGAAGAGCATCATCCACATCGAAATTACATCTTTCATCAAACTCTTCGACAAGAAGTTCCTCGCATCGCTGATCAAGTTCCTAATTTAGGTCATTGTATAGGTTATGCAACAGACTAAACCCTTCAGGAATCATGAAAGCAAGGACGGGTAAAAACCATAAGTAAGTTATGTCTTCGCACCTGTCTACTAGCTTTTCCCTGAACCATCAAGATAAAGAACGAAATGATCACCTCTTTCACCTGCATATTCAAATTACTAGGTCGGTATGCATACAGATTCGATAAAACAGTGCACATATGGGAGTTATTGGCATAAAAAATATGAATAAAAATTTTCAGTATCCCATCACCAGACCAGACTTACAGCGCAAAGATAATCAAAGCACGTATTTGCTTGCTATCAGGAAAGATTTGAAACATAAAAGAGATTCTTGCATTACAAAAGTTACAACATCAATCCGTTTGTTTTTCCTTTCCTTTCAAGAAACCCATTTGAATTTGGATGCAATAGAAGAAAAGGAATAAAGGAGAGTAGCATTCTCTACTTACTTCCTGTTGAATCACCTCGTCACATAAGTGTAGAAGAGTGCCCCTTCCGCTATCCAGTTGTTTTTCATACACAGACTGTGTGATTAGGCTCTGATATTTAACCAAGTTACCCTGAAATCTGCAAGAATTAAAGAAACATCAGAGCATGATTGGAAAAGCAATAGCAAACATTGTGTGGTAAGGATCTAGAACAACAATGAATAAGAACAGTATTTTATACCAAGTGCTTGCTAGAGATCATAAGTTCAATCCAACAAAGCAATGGTTATGATAAAGAAAAAGACACTTAACGTGGAGTATGTTTTAAAACAGTAACCTAACACTGTTCCCAAGATAGCAAGTACAACCCGAATGTCTGTTTGAGGATTTCTAAATGACTGGATTACAGCAACCTGTCAAAAAGAGAAGAAATATTGCACAGTTGCGGGAAAAAAAACAAAGAACAACATATTAGTCATCAGAAAAAAGAAAATATTTATCCAACAGAATTGAATGGAGAGGTGATAACTGACCAAGCCAATCACAGCAGACACGAAGAACTTGACCCAGTCCACTGGAGTTAAACCTGGATTGTTCTTTTCTGGCTGTTAGAGGAACAAATTCCACAAGCAGGTGAATAATTGTACGAATTCCAAACACCTTCAGTGTTATGATGCTTATTCAAGAGGAAAGAATTCAGAAAAAGACTCACCAGCACTATCTCCATATCAGCCATTGGTATGTTCTTAAAATGCTTCACATATATATTTCGTTCTCCTTCTTTTCTGCCATGACTTCGCCTGTAGATTTTACAAATTTTGTGTTAAGTATCAAACATCAATTATTGTCTGTTCAAAACTGAACGCAAGATGTAGATCTATGCAACTGATCGCAATTTGATGAGAATGAGAACTGAGTCGAGTTAAGAAACTCAAGTTACTATCTTCTCACTACACCTGTGCTTCACACCAACAAGATTTGGAGAACTAAATTTGCAGGATGAGGTTCATCACATTCATATGGGGACCACATTATCTGAATTAATCATTTTCTAATCTCTTCTTTTTGTCCATTCCTTGAATGCCACTCTTTGTACACAGTTGGATCAGCTACTTTCTTCTTTTCTTTAATTTTCAAGTGCTTATGTGGTATATTCTCTTCTAACAGTGCCCTAACTTCCTAAATTATCAAAGAAATTCAACGAGTGCATTACTGCATAGCTCTCGTGCTTCGATTCGCAGTTGAAAAGTGAGATAGGAATACAATTAGAAGAAACATCTAAAAAAAAATTCATCGCTAAACGTAAACTAGTACCTGTAAACAACAATGATTCTTTCAAATGTAGGTTCTTGTATTGTAACCTTGCTCAGAAAATTAAAAATACTGCAAACAAGACAATGAATATCAATGATGAGCACCAGGCATAAAAAGTTCTACAAAAGTAAATGCCTTATGGTTTTGGTGGCGAACACAACTCTTGGCTATGGTATATGATAGTTTTCTCAACCATAACTTTTCCAATAAAATTATGTAGAGTGCCACTTTTCCAAAAGATTAATTATGATTTAAAATACACATCTAAGTTGATCCTTTTCTAAGTTTGAAAACAAAATTTACACATCCACACAATTAGGAAAACTACTATTTATTCATGCAAAAAAATATTTCTTGTCCTACATTTTTTAAAAGGTAATTAAACAGATGTACGTGTTGAATATTGACGCAAACATTAAAATAATGTTTCTTGCAAAAGTAAAAAAAATAACCTATTCATACCATTTTAGCTTTTTGACATTTTAACAGCAGTTTAACAATTGTTTTGATAGTTGTTCTAACTTCTAACCAAAGTCCTGTAAATTGTTTCAGTTTTGACAGAAACTTTAACAAACCCTTCAACAGCAGTTGAGACTAACAATTTAACAACAGCATAACAACCACAACCATACTGCAGCCAAACAGGCATAAGCTGATGCCTGATTTTTTGTTGACCTGATCCACGTGCATTATGCATGTACTTCAGTGAGCCTGAATAGTTAGAATGAAAAACCCAGTTTGACTTTTACACACATCTAAAAAGCAAATTAGCACTGCCTAGGCAATTTAGGCATCCTGGTGAACTTACCTACCAACATAGATTAGTGATGTAATGATATTTAAGGATTCTGTTAAGTAAATTAAATGATTCCAATAACAAGTATCCCTAAATGATCTCTAAACCCCAGCTCTAATAGAAGAAGAAAAATCACCATGAATTAAAGCTGAAATATCAAATTTCTAATTGCTTTAAAACCTGAGTTTCATCTTTTCGATACGAATTCGTTCAACAAATAAATCCTCCCTCTTGGACTCAATGCTTATTTCAAGCTGCATTGGATCATTCGTAGTGTGGGGGTTACTTGACTTTCTGGAGAAAAGATATTTTAGCCTACAATCAGAAGATAAGGTTCATGAGAAAATATGAATAAATAGATAAATGGATCTCAATCCAAACTTGAGGATCATTGTCAATGTGTGAATTCAAACTATCCAAACAATGACAAAAGTTATCGTAATTCAAAACTACCACTGATAAAGCAATTAATGCCTACTAATTATAATTGAATAAGCACTTACCCAGTTATCTTCAAAAATATCTTCCACGTACGCATAAGGACCGTACTTACTTTTTGCATCAAAAAGTAACCCGTCATGTGATCAATTCCAAAACCACGCCGGAAGACAATGAACTAAAAATATAAAATGAATCTACATCAGTCACAGAGCGAGGAATTTGCCAGATACTATTCGTACCATCATAGTAGTGTATAAGTGAGCTCAAAACACTCTAAACAACTTAACTTGTTACTGGATGATCATCTTCAGTTTATAGTTTTTCATCACAAAAATAAGATGTAAAATATGACGTAGTGAAACACATCCTTGAATGAAGAAAACAGTATGAGTGTGCCAGTACTTTCACACTATAAAGTAGCCCAATGCCATGCTTCTTAATAAAGGAGGATATTATGATCTCAGTAGATGGCACATCAAAAGTTATGGTGCCACTTAGGGGAGTCAAAGAAAAAACACAGCTGGGAAAGCTAAAAGAATGTTTATAAGCTCAACAAAACATTATGAATTTTTTAGCTCCTCAACTAAAGAAGGCTTATCTGTGGGGATTCTTTTAAAAGTCAGGCAGACACTTGTAGCCATGGTATTATCTTCTTTTTTCGTTTTTCCAAACAAGAAAAATCTTTCCCAGTTATGCTACTTCAAGATGAGAAACTGCAAGAACAACTTGAGTTACCTATGGTTCTAAAAAACAGTGGACCAAATTTGATAAAAAAATACGTATTAGAAACCATTTGCATGTAAATGAAGCAAGCAACATATATTTTTTTCCATTTCAACCAAGATCAAACATGATACCAGAAGCCATAAATTCATCAAGACAAGGAACGCAAAGTTTAGGTCAAAAGCAGAAAGTGAGCCTTAAAACCAAAAACTAATAGGTATGCATGCATTGGTCTATCTTATGATAAGGTGGTTTGATGAGATAGACAATGGATAAAGCAGTGCAACTTCTGAAAGGTATCCATCCAATCTAGATACCATCACAGCCTACTCTAGTTGACTCCAAGACTATTAATAAATATTAAGTATTTGATCACATAAGAATGACCAAGCTCAGTTTTCTCATTACCTTATCAGCAAAGTAAGGGAGATTATCATGAGGATGCTTCGCAAAGTATCCTGACAAAAGCCTCTTGTCAAGCTGCATTTAACTACATAGATTAGCAATTGCAAAAAGAGAACCCCAACACAAACCGCCATATGATGTAGAGAAACTCTAAGTATGTTGAAAGAAGCTAATAAACACACATTTCTAGAAATTTGAACAGAACATACCTTAGATTCATCCACCACAATTGGGAAATTAAGACGATACTGTGCAGAGAGCGCGACATCTATTTCCCAATCTGTAGTTACTTTGAAATTACTTTTATCCATAATCTAGACAACAAAAAAGAACCAAGCTAGGGTTTTCATTTCTTTCAGTAGGGTAAACGTATGGTATCTAAAGCAAAACAAGAACATCAAGACTTAATATGATGTACAATACCTGAAATACATAGGTTAAGAAATCTTCTTCCAAGGAATTAATTTCATCAGGAGACAGATTCTGCTGCTGCAACTTCCTGGCGCCGTAGACGGGCTCGAATAGGGAATACAGTCTCTAAAGAGACAAATCAGGTTAAACAAAAAATATAAGACATCAAATAAAAAATACGAAGAATAAAAAGCTTTACAAACAAAAAAAAAGGATTTATAAAGAGGAGAGAGTTAATAGTACCATGAGATGCTCAAACTGCAATAGGTACCAAACCCTGACTATGTATTCAACTCTCTGGCACAACTTTGTGAACTCAAGACGATCGGATTCTCTCTCTGCAACAAAAGAACAAACAGTTAACGAGGAGAAAGAAACATAGCAAGAAGAATAGGAAGAAGAGCAGAGAAAGGATGGGTACCGATTCGGTTGGCTAGGGCAAGGACGAGCTTGTGCTTGAGAATGGGGATTACGGATTCGCGCTCCAAATGTATGATGTCTTTCTTCTTTTTGCCCATTCTTTCTCTTTAACGGCGGCGGAGAAGACGGCGGCGACACCAATTAGATTTAGAAAATGGGAAATTTGTTGACCTGCTGCTGATTCTGGTCCACGAAAAGGATTCATCTTTTCTCTTCATCTTCATCTTCTTCTTCTTCGTTGGTTCAGGGAGAGAGTTTCAGCTCCCGATCTCTTCGGCGGGAATGTTTGGGTCTCGCAATTTTAGCGCCACTCGTCTGTTTAAGTGTTGTTTATAACTGTTTTTCATTTGTTCTCTTTTTTTATTGTTACTTTTTAAGAGAAAAGGGAGGAAACGATGCCGTTTCCTCCATACAATTTGCCACCCAACTAAATAGTATTGGCGCCAATTGTAGTGATAAATGTTTGTTAGGTATTTAACCCTTTTATCAAATAAAGGAGTAACAGTTGGGTGCT
>NBIL01009045.1:0-15062 GCA_002752925.1 Viola pubescens var. scabriuscula
TGTTGGTGATGATATACTGCTGATGTTTAGCTTATTATCTACTTGACATAATTGATGGTGTAGCGTTTCGTTGTTAGGTACCTTATCCCACTTCTTTCTTTAGTGCATGTGATCGAACTCCGAGAATATATATAGTTTGTCCAAATGGTATAGGATTAGACAGTGATATATCTGTTTCTTTTGAGAAGTAGGAGCAAGGCAATTGATACAGCTGGAAATTTTGCTCAGTTTCAGAAAATTTACGATGACTCATGCATCTAGTTTGGTTACATCTAATTATGATGTAAAAGCTTGCAACATTGTTCTTGTTTCTTTTTTCGTCTAGTCAGTCGTTTTTTCTACTTTTCCGGTAGGAGATTTAATCATGTTTGAGCGTGGTTGAGTCTTAAATAAGTCTCTTTTATTACTCGATCAAGAATTTTACTAATGACTAGGAAACAATAGGATTATTGTAGATTTGAAATTCAAAATTAAAGAAATAAATTTACAATGCATTGGATTATAAAAGATAAGTGTCAAAGTAAAATCAGGAGGAGTTAAAGCCAATCAATTCATAATATCAATACCTGCCTCACAAAACAGCCCTAGTTCTGTAAAAAAAAAGTATTATTTTCATCTTTCCTTTTCTATAAAACTACCTCTAAGCAACATAATACTACAATTTTAGAACATTAAGAAAAATAACCTCCATCAGCAGGGTCTAACCGCCATTCACTGCCATAGTAAGAGTTAGGCAAACCAAGCCAAAACTTGAAAGCCTCAGCAGCTCTCTTCTTCTCCCTTCTCCTATCTTGCCTGGCCTGCGATGCATGTTTACTAGTAAACATCCTCGAATGCATTTCTACATAGATTTGCTTGTACTTGCTCTTGTTTGGTGCTATCCCATTTTCCTCCATGCAAGCCACAATCTCTAGAGCCTTTTGGAAGAAAGCAGCCCTCACGAAAATGTCGCCCAAAGTATCTAGCAGTCCGTCATCGGGATTCAATGGCGGTGGAGCAGGTGAATCGGGATTGGAATTCTCACCTCTTTTCATCTCACACCTTTCCTTCACTTCTTTCCAGAGCAGAAGTGCTTCCCCTGGTTTTCTAGCCAACGCTATACCATTCGCAAGGCTGCCATAAGTAGCCACATCAGGATAGAACCCCTCCTCCTTCATTCTCTCGATAATGCTCTTCGCTTCCTCGACGAATCCCAGTCTGCAATACCCTTCAACCAACATATTCCAAGCGACCAAATCAACTTTCACTCGAGGGTCTTTTAACATCTCATCGAAAACCTTGTTAGCCAACTTCGGTTGACCTGACAAGGCAAAGGCTTTCATCAAAGTGGTGTAACTGATTTTGGTTGGAGCAATTCCTTTCGCTCGCATCTCATTAAACAATGCAAGAGCTCCAGCACTATCATCAACTTGAATGCAACCATCAATCAAAGTATTATACGAGACGACGTCAGGCTCAATGTTACCATCATCAGCCATCTCTTTAAGCAACTCCTTAGCGTCATTTATCTGCAGCTGCTGGCAATAACCCTTTAGCAGAATATTGTAAGTAATCCTATTAGCTGGCACACCAATTCTGGTCATCTCTGCAAGAACTTGACGAGCACGATCCATAGCACCTGCCTTCACAAGAGCAGATACAACAGTAGTATAAGTCACATGGTCAGGATGACTTCCCCTATCATCCTGATGCCTCATGGCCTCCAACATTCTCACAGTATCGATTACCCGTCCTTGCTTCATATAACCCTTCATTAGGGTCGTATATATCCTAGAGTCAGGTATGTAAGCCTTTGGTAACAATGGTGGCTCACTATTAGTAGCTTCAATCCAATTTGGCAACAACTCGGCAAACACAGCTTCATTCTCATTCTCAACATCCCCTCTTCGAATTTCTTCTTCATCTTCGTCATCTGAATCCTCAAAATTCGCCTCCAGAAGGACCTTACACAAATCCCTTCTTCCTTCCCTCATTGCTTGCACCAAGTTTTCGGCGGTTTCCAATTCACCAAATCCAACATAAGCAGCTACTAAGGAATGCAAAGTGGTTATACAAACAGGAATCCCCTTTAAAATTACCCTCTCTAAAACAAACACAAGCAAATCCTTCCTATTACACCTAGCACACAACTTTATCATGATATTGTAAGTCAAAATGTCAGGCTCCACACCAAACTCACTCATATCGTTGAATAGTTTCAAGAACATTTTACCATCACCAAGATTAGCACAAGCATTAAGCACATTGTTAAAAGCCGCCGTGTCGGGTTTTGAATCAGCAACCAATGTCAAGTCCGAGAAGCGCCGAATGCGACGAGTGATGGCGCCAAACAACTTAATCGCCTGAATGGGTCCATCATCTGGACCAGAGGACAGGCGACTGAGCACCGCCGACCAAGCTTTCACATGGGGGAGGTATCCAGAACGGAGCATGGAGTTGATGAGGGACGCAGCGTATGCCAGCTGCCCGGCTTTGGTGGCGGCGACGGCGAGCAACCCGAGAGAGTTGGCATCGAGGCGGTGGAGCTGGCGTTCCTGACGGAGACGCGTGAGGATGGACTGAGCGCGTGAGAGGCTAAGAGGGGTATTTTGGTAAGAGAGCTGAGAGACTAAGCGGCTAAGGCAAGTTGGGTTTGGAAGGACAGGCGACTGGGAGTAAGAGGTCCAAGCTTCTTCAGTTTTTCTTAGGCGAAGGAGCGATAGGAGAGCTTGGTCACCGTTCTCGGTGGTGGTGGTGGCGGCGGATTGATGGATAGCGGCGGAGTGAGCTCGAATTGAGTGGGTGGGTTTGGAGGAGGAAGGAGGGGAGAAGTGGAGGGCGGTGAGTGTGTGGATAAGTGGGTATTGGGTGGGTAGTGGCGAAGACGCGGAGGCGCGTGAGGAAGAAGAGGAGGAGGAAGGGAGCGACAAGTTCATGGCTGGTGGTAGTGCTGCTCCATTTGGGGAAGAAGATAACTGGAATAGTGGAATTGGGGAGCGGGAAGAAATGTTTGGGTGGAAATCAGAAGCAGTACGTTGTGTATATTCTATCCACAAAGAAAAATAACGCAACACTCCCTCCCTCTAGTAATCCTAAAACGAACTTTATTGTTGGACGTTAAGAGTACCTTAATTGGTATTTTTCTTTTTTCAATAATAATTAAAAAAACTGGCTTGACCAATCATGGAATTAAGAACTAATCCTAATTTTGTGAATAATTTTTTAAAACCAAACAAATAAGAAAAAAATCATAAAAAATAAAAGAGAAACTAATTATGTTTATGTTGAAAAAAAAACAGTTTCAAGGAATTTTTTTAAGAAATGAAGTATAATTTAACTAAGCACTAGACTAATGAGCTGTTTTTATTGTTATAAACCAGGTTTTTATACCATTAAATCAAATCTAAACTTATTTATACTAAATAGGCACACTAAAAATCAAAATGCTTGTATGATAAATAGATAATTACTTTGTACACGAGGATCGAAGCAACAATATTTTACACGAAAGAGGTAAAGAGTACTAAAATAAACCCTACTATCCCAATTCTATCAAAATCAGTGACCAACTAGAGATGCAAAAGGAAAGGATCCATTCATAACCATGTCACTAAAACTTGATTAACATTCACAACCATGTCCACTAAAACTTGAGACAACATTCTCCAAAACCCAAAAGCATATCTACCAATTCTTTCCTAGCAGTGGAATATGAGTAACTAATTCTATGATAACCAACTTTGTACACACTGCTTTGTACATGACATGTTAGACACCCAGCCCACCTATCCAATGTAAAATAACCCGTCTTCATCTTCCTGTACTGACTTCCCCAGAAGTTATCTAATGTGTTTCCATTTATATACACACCACACGCCCACGAAACGCACGGTCGTGAGATCAGAGAAACTTCCTCTCGCTCCATAACGACGATAAGCTCTCATTTCTAACCCCAACGATAATTCCACCACTATCTAGCACCACGCATCAAGCAATCATTCTGAAATCTACCAACGAGCACCTACCTAGTACTTACAAATTCAAAGCTTATATACCAGTCTGACCTACGAGAGATGGAACGAGCCTTGCCCCTCGGTTATGGCATACAGAAGTCTCTCTCTCATCTTGTCCTGCAAAAGTAATGACTGTTAAGAATTTGCCTTGTTTATAAAGTATACGCACTAAATGGATGACAACAGTAACGCATGCTGCCAAGGCAAAGGCAGTCAACTTACCTTTGAAGAGTAAGGCGGCAACTTCAGGTAATTTGCACAAGTCATCACACTGGGAAGGTCCGCATCTACACAATTGCTAGAATGCTGTAGAGAACAACAGGAAATGTGGATTTAATTAAATATCTAGATAAAATTCTTTTTTTTCCTTTTGGAGGTCGTGAAGATGGTTTGTAATGCCACAAACCTTACGGACAATCGTTAACTTTGGATTCAGAGATGCCAGACCTCCTGGAGGAAGCCGAGGTGCCCCAGTTACAAACTGTAGAAATGCTCTCCGTTCTTCATGTTTAAACTCATCTAAAATTTCCAGCAACTGCAATTCCAGTGAGTGAGCAATATCAAGAACTCCATGTGTGTACACGTGTTGTGTGTGTGCATGTGTGACTGCACCGATTTACTAACAAAAGGAAAGGGAGGAGGAGAGCACTCACATTAACTACTGGAAGACTGCTAGCAGTGTATCCATGATCAAACTTGATATGATCCAACGGTTCATTGAACTGCTTAAAAAGTGTGAATAAAGAATGAAGATCACATCACAACTGAGCAAAGAGTGTACAAATCAAGTGATGAATGTTCTTACAGCCCAAAAATCACGTTCTCCACATAGTAAATGCTCAAGTTCCTCTTCTGTGAAAATCTGAAGGTGGGCTATAGGAAAAACCTGGGCATCAAGCAGGAAAAAGGTCAATAATCTACCAGGAATCAGGACTGAAACCAAACTCTAAACACGTATAACAATAATAAATAGGAGAAAAATAGAATCTATTCAATTAAAATTATTATTGCAGGAGACTATAAGTCTTTAACACGGGAAGGAATCAAAGTATGCACCATCGCTTACTTCAATTAAAATTTCCACTCTTCAAACAGAATGGTATGTTTTGCTGATAAAACATGAATGTAGGATGAACATACCTGATTAAATCCAGACTTGAAAGCTTCAACTTGTCTGCAAATTCCAGTGCGTATGGTAGCATCCACCACAAGAGTAACATATTCCTCCAAATTAGCCATATTTACCTAAGTGAAGAAAAAATGGCATGACATCGATCAGTAGATCCTAGAAGCAAAATAAAAAATAGTATATATATATTCAAGCAAGCCTGTCCTACCATTCTGTAATCTTCAGGAGAAGTAAGAATATAATCAGGATATCCAGGAAGAGTAAAGTTCAGACACAGATCCTCAATTCTCATGTTCCTAAAGCATCTATCAATCCCAGAAGTTTTTCCAGAGGACGGGTCCAAAAAATTTCTCTTACTAATGATTGCCTGAAACTCTACCAATGTCCTGCCAAGCTCAAGATCGAATGACTGAATATCGTACAAATTAAGTCCCTACACCAACAGAGAAAAATGAAGAAGTAAATATTCAGTAGAATGCAGAATCAACCACACCAGAAAAGTTTTCATGAAAACCATCAGAATATCAAGATCATAAAATGAGAAGTACCCGATCAAGAATAAGTTTGTAGAATGCTTTGGAGAATGGAAGATCCAAGACCCTTCCGTCTTGAAGAGCCTTTGCTACAACTTGCCCCAAAAGGAAAAACTTTTTAGTAACTTCAGAAAACTCTATTCCATTGGAGGCATGCAATGCGGCTGGCCATGGGCAAGGAAAAAGTCCACACGGTGTATCTACCATTCCAGAATCCTCAGTCTGCAAGCTTTCCCTCATGGTGAGGGAAATATGATCCTGTCTCCACATGCCAAGGCCAGACTTCTGAAACTCATGGCTAACTAGAGTATAAAATTCCAGGGTAGGACCAAGACCAGTCCCCACTTCTTCATTATATACCACTTCAATGGGTACTTTAACACAGGCATACACTTCCATCATCTGGGCTGCAGATTCCAAAATCCGCTCACGTGAAACTAAGAATTTCTTGCGCGCCAAACTGACAGCATAAGGCCTTCTGTCTCTTGAGATACTTGAATTATTGCGTGATGACTGTGGTTGAACTTGCTGAGGACCAAATGCTGACAAACGGAAGTACTTGCTTCTTGCCTCAAAGCTAAATAAAAAGGGGAATGAAGCTATAAGCTGATTGCACCACAAGGGCATACCACCAACTGATAGAGCCAACGAATCCCGCATCTGCTGCTCTAATTTCTCTGTCAACTTACTGTTCACAAATTCATTCTGTGATACTGATCGAACAACAACTTTCAAATTATCCAAGTTATCAACCAGACCTTCAGAAAATGCATGCACTCGTTCACGGGACATTAGGTGAAGTATAAACTTATTCAAGCCCTCTAAGCTTTTAAGCAGAAATAATATGTCATAGGTTGGACAAGACTTGTCCAAGCTAGAAGCAAGTGCACCACTAAACATGCCAGAGAAAAATGAATGCTGTTGCACATAAGAACCAACTTTCTCTAATACAGCAGAATTTTGAGATGTAACAGATTCTTGAGGAATATCATCTTTAGGTTCAACAGCTATTCTGTAAGTCAGTGTGCAAACTTGACTCCACAGCTTAGCGGTGCTATCAATTTCAACATCTGCTTTGATATTTTGTTGCAGAATTGCCTGGTAGAGAGTCAGTGTCCGATTAAGCGGTTTCCCTTCCAGATAAAACACCAGTGTTGGCAAATTATTTTCATTGCTACAGGATGTAGAACTGTTTTCACTGGTACCTGTCCCTGATGGAAGCTGTGTGGTATGGTCTGGTGAGGCCTGGAATATAACAATGTCAGCAATGTAGGACCCAGTAAACTACCTTTGCATTGATAAAAATCACAGGCCATAAATTAAGCAAAAAAATACCCCAAAACACACTTGAAAGACATGAAGGTAATAGCAATAAAAAAACTGAACAGGTATATAGTAATGTAAAGCTACTCACAGCAAAGAAAATAAAAACCAGTATATATACCCAATAGGTAGAGACAGATTGTCGTTCTTACATGGGGGGAGAGAAAAAGAGCTGCTTGTACAAGGGTTCAACCTATTTAATATGACTAGGAGTATCCATACTAACTAAGGAAAAGATTACTTACAATACGATTTTCATTTAATGATGTTGTTTCACCAGGATTTTCGTGTAATTGGTTTCCTGCTTGATCAGGCAGAGTCTGAGTCAAGACAGCTTCATCTTCCTGCAAAAGAAGTAAATAATGGCTAAAAGTCTCTCTAATTCCACACCAACAAAGGGAAAACAAGGTGGAGAAAAGCAAACACATTTATTCCTACAACGCATGTATTCAAGAGTATGTTATAATAAAAAGCAAACACTAACCTGCATCAAATCAGTAGCCATGCTGTCAAGCTCCATAGGATCAGGACCCTTAACTTGACTAGAGTTTGTATCTGATGGTAATTCAAAAGAAGCAGTTTCCACGGTGTCCATGGCTTTAGCAGATGACTCTACTTCTTCAGTTCTTTTTACTGTAACTTTAGGCAGCAAAAATCCCTCAATTGCATCTAAAGAAGCAAGAGGGTCGACTGTCACAGCATCTTCAGAGTATTCACGAAGGCATGTTTCCCCTTCACCTTTCACAAAGCGAACTCTTAGGCAAGGATAAGCTGTGGCACGTCCAGATGGAACAATAGCAAATGAGCTTCTTGACTTGGGTGTACGGCTCAAAACAACAGGGAAGTTTTCCAAGGAAGATAAAGCACTTTGCAATTGCCGTGCTAAAACTAATAAGGGCAAGTCTTCAGCATGGTCTGAAGAAGACAGAAACAGCATCGCAAATGCCTCAAATCTTTTTTCTATACAGTAATCATCAAACATGTCATGAAGCTCAGCCTTCTCTCTTAGGTATCGACCATTGGATATGTAATTTACTAAAGACTTCACAACCCCACTTTCAATAAATTCAAAAGTAGAAACAGGTTCTCTTCCATCAAGCTTTGCCACAATTTGATGCAATACTCTGTAACACTTCTCTTCATACTCTGTTAAAGAGTCAATACTTGCAGAAGCACTCGTCAAATTACTCAATTCAGAGGAAAGAGCTCTAAGCTTCTGAAGGATATCAGTCAATCCTTTCTCAGAGTCACACAACTCCGAAGAAAAGTAACTGCTTCTTATCTGTCTGGAAAGGTTTTGAACACTATCCTTTTCAAGTTTGCATGCTGATGTTTCTGCAGCTGAAGTAGACTGACCAGTATCGAAAGCATAACATAAGCATCTCAGGGAAACCTTTGAAACAGAATTTTGACTGGAGTCAAAAGGCAGATGGATGCCATTGGAGGCTGCAAACATGAACTGTGAACAACTTTCTGGCACCTGAAGAGCATCAATGGCAAAAAGTACACCTTCCTTAATGAATGAGTCAAGGAAAACATCTGAAAGCTTCAGCAGAATTATCTCAGTGATCTCTAGAGCTGCTAAAACCACATGATTATCCTTTCGAGTAAAAACTCCAGCCAGAAAGCTGTCACATTAAGAAAAGAACATCATTAGCTCTAGCAAAAGAATCTGAAGTTGTGCTAATTAATTGAAGACACAGAAGCTGATTCACCTTGGCATGTTGACATTCTTCAGCAATTCAACAAGAAGATCAGATTGGCTAAAATAGACTAACTTCTTGATAACACGCAAGCAGCCATAGCAAACATAAAGATTTGCACCAGAATTAACCACCTGTAAGACAGGTGAGACAATTGTTACAAAGTTACTGTAGAAAGTTCAAAGATCCAAAGGTGCCACATATCAGAAAACGAACCTGGACCAACATGGGTAGCATATCTGCTGCAAGCTTATGCAAAAGATCAGGGTGATCAATTAAAAAAGACTCTTTGTCTGAAACTTGTTCTTGAACATCTTTATCTCTTGCTACATTGGGGAGAAGTTCGTTTAGCAACTTTAGTACTTCATGTACCTAAGCATTAAACAGAATGGTAACAGTCACAATTTTTTCTATACCATAAGCAACCTATTTCTACCATTATCAATCTGTTCTTTTCGAAGGATATGGAGGAATGTCAACAATGATCATATCATTAAGTATGACCAAGAAAAACAGGTATCCATAAAAGAGTAGCATAAACTATAGTCTCAGATCTAATGCTCTAGGTAATTCCAGAAATTCCAGAAAGCAGCCAAGTCTCCCATTCCAAATCATACATTGCATGCTGCACCTGACAAGAATCCCTCATTATCAGAGCCTTTGCCACTGTTCCGAAACTACCAAACAAAAACTAACAACTTTTCCCTATAAAACGTGCACCATGTTTAAACCATCAGGCCAACTAGGCTACCATTTCAAAGTGCAGCTTTAAGAAAAATGATTCCGATAAGACTTAGAAATCACAAGTATGGCACCATCTTCCGTATTGCACTTTGTCTTCTTGTAAACCCTTAATCATGCTAATTAAAAAATTGTAAATATCCAATGTTTTCCTCTACATAGTAGATTAAATGATCATAACAGGAAATCAAGAAGTTGTATATAGCTAGAGATATAGACCTGGTTGCCCTGTCCATCAATAACATTGGGAGAAGACACTCCATGTGAGAGGTCATAAGTAGCCAGTATGTCCTTCAAAATGCTGCTTATATTGAGCTCATATAGATTCCTAAAAGCCATAATTGAACCACATGAAAGTTTGACAAGTAGTCCTATCAATCCCTGTAGCCATAATGTAAAAATCAGCCAATTGAAATAATAAAATAGGAGTTCATGAGAAAACTGATGCAAATGAAATGTCATACATTATATATTGGCTGTGACAGAGTAGTTCGGCTATTGGACCGTATCAGATGTGTAGCTTGATTAATTAGGCCATGCTTACACAGGTCATCTAGCATCTCAGACGACTGGCTTACTCGTTCAGCTATTTTGATCAAGGAAATAGCTGCATTTTCTACCAGCTGAAAAATTACACAAGGACACAGATTGGAAGGTCAACAAGGATTCTTTAAAAAAAATCCTAAGAAAGAATCCATAAAAGAAACTTAAATATTTCATACTTGTGGATCTTCATATTGCAGAAGATTACATAACATTGGAACAGCCTCCATGAAAGGTGAGAAGTTATCTGCAGGCAGTTTCTTACATATGTTGACCACTGTTGAAAGTGCATCTCTCTAAATAAGACAAGAAAGCAAGGATTACCATTCAGACATCACACACTGAAGAGATCAAAAAGAAAAAAACTTTATGATGAACATATTGTGTATTTAATTACTTGAACACTCGTGGAGAAGAAGTCAATATAACTCAGAACTGCCGTTATTGCCCCAGCCTGTAAGCATGGAAGAGGTTGATCGTGGGATATTTTCTCCAGTGCTTGCAAACACTGTGTGGAAACAACACCATAAAAAGTTAATACACAAAGAAAGGGAAAAAGCAAAATCCCCAACTCAGTTACAGTGGAAAAAATCTATTCACCAAACACATATAGATACCTGTTCAGCCACATCCAAGTACTCAATTGCTGATAATCTTTGACAAAGAGCTGCAACTGCATCATGCTTAACAAGAAAAGCCGATGCTTGAGGGAACACATCACACAGATAAGTTAAAGCCCTTATAGCCAACAACATTATATCTGCATTAGTCTCATGCCTCGCAAGTTGAACTAGAACAGGAGATAATGAGTCTGCCATTGTATTTGAAAGTGAGTCCTCAGTACAAAACGACAACAACTCACACAGCTCAGTTAGTGAAACCAATTGTGCAGAAGCGTCAGTCCCTTCACTCAAACTAGACAAAGCAGTCCTCAACCTGCCATGATCACCAGATGATCTCTCCCTCTGATAATCCTGCAACCTGCTATGTCTTGGGTCCTGATCATCTGAATCACAGGAGTCATAAGCTGAGTCCCTCTCAGGTTCATCGTCCTCTGAGTGACTTGAAGCCGAACCAGAAGAAGTACCTATATCAGAACCACGGATTTCAGCATTCTGTGTTTCGGCATCATGGGTTTCCATGGAAGTCGCATAATTCATGTTGGTGTGAATTGATGAGTTAGATGAACTGGGTCTAAACTCCAATGAACTACACGGCCTTTTATCTGCTGGCAAGTCCTCTACCGTTTCTGCTCGCTTTTGGCCGCGATTTCCCATTGATCTTTTGTCCCAAATAAATTAATTTACCCTACAAAGTAGGAATTTTGATCAGCCAAAACCATAACAAATCAAAATGCACTCTACAAAGAACATCAAACCAATCTAACAAAAGCCAAAAATCCAGTAACCAGCAAAAGCATTTCATCATTGGAAAAACAGAACCAACAAACGAAGTTTAAGCTTCATCATTGTAGAATAATAAGTAACCAAGCAATAACATACATGCAAATTACGATATCAAAGCTCTCACAGAAAATACTCAAGCGTTTTGATGAACTTGTAACATACTCATAAAAAATAGTAACAAAAGGAAGAAAAGTTATTCGCTTTGACACACACACACGAAACGCACAATCACTCACGATCATATATCCAGAAACAACGATAATCAAAGTCAAAACAGAAGAAGGCATCGATCAGTGTTCTCTTTTTAAGGGAAGGAGGGGGGGGGAAAGTCAGAAGCTTTTAGGTGTATAACACATGTACGGTATGTACCTAACAAGTGTTGTCGACGACCTGCTATGTTGTGATTGTTAGGAGAGCAATCTAGGGATTTAGGTTTTCATGATTTTGTTAAGAAGGATTGCTTGTTTCTTCTTCTTCCTCCTCCTCAGCTTTCTTCTTCAGCCTGTGACGGTGGTTATGGTGGTGGTGGTGATGATGTGAATGGGGGAGAGAGGTTTTTTAGTTTTATATAAAAACAAAAGCGTTTGTTGTTTTTGGAGGATATATATGTGTTTGTGACTTGTGTGTGTGATGCGAGAAGAAAGGCTGAATATGATATAAATCTTTACGCAAATTTTCTATGGAAAGATAATTACCAAAAAGATTTTTTTTTTTTTTCTTGAGGTAAGAATGAAAATGAGTGAGCTTTTTTTTATATAAATAATATATTATTAATTGTTGTTACAATATAGGAATCAAACTCATGATCTACATTATCAAAATAACTTATACTAACTAGTTGAACTACAATCTTATGCGTAATGAGTGAGTTTATTAAGTCAGTATTAATTTTGTTTTCGCTGGATTGACGTACTAAATACTCATAAATAATTATTTGGAACACAGATATTAGACTAGTATGTTTTAAAAAATAAATGTGAGACTTGAATTCAAAATTATGGAGATAAAAAAAATGAGTTATATGTTCATTAATACTCCTAATTAAGTTAGTTTTTTTTTTAATTTAAAGGTAAAAGGTCAATCAAGTTGCCTAAACTTGTACAATTACGGAGAAAAAATCCCACAATTTTCATTCCTTTGTTGTACAATTTACTTCCTCCCTAAAAAAATTATACATAATCAGAGAACTCTCAAATAATATTAATTATGTTCGAATATTATCGGATTCTTAAAATGTGGTCAGTCTCTCAGTATGATTTTCTCTATTCTTAAGACTCGAACTCGAGACCTTAATTAAGGATGAATAAGTTCACGGTGGTAATAGTAGTAATTAATCCAATCAGATTTTATTTTTAAAAAAAATAATTATATTTTTAATTTTTAATTAAATATAAGGGATCGAACTCTTCTTTATAAAAACCACATAAAAGGAAATATTGATTCTAAGAAAAATCTAAAATTACAAACATAACATTAAACATCAAAGACAGGCTTGGGCCTAATAGTTTTCACCCGGTCTGGATGAGTTGGATTTTAAGCATTGTCAGTTTGGGCTTTTCAAATAAGTAAAAAATATACAAATAAGTTTTGTAAAAATCTTTCAGATTTAATAAAAGAATTAAATTAAATACTGCTTCAAAATAAATTATGTATTTTTAACCCCTATTTTTTTTCTATTTTTCTCATATAGCAGTTTATGCTTCATAAATATCGAATAATATTCTATGTTTGTAATTTTTGTCTCAAATAACCCATGTGTGAGATCTCATAAATACAAAATACATGCGCTAGAGACGAATTACAAACACTGGTATATAGGATGTTCTAAAAGAAAAATGGACAAAAAAAAGTGACCTTAAACCTACATTTTATATCTAACGTGGAAATTGCATGCCGATGTGTTTATCATCTCCGAAAGTGTTTTTGCTGCTTCTCCGGACCGCAACTTTAAATTTTTGCACATGGCATCTGATCATCGGCGGCATAAATTTTACTTCATTTCTTTGTAACTGATACCGTTGCCTTATTTCGTTTTCGATAGCAACCTCACCTCGATTGCTGAAAATTAACCCTCCATCCACGAGAGCCGAACATAGAGGGGAAGGAAATATCTTTTTCTTGGTGTCCCCCAGACATATCCCTCTCAAACAATGATACTAAGTTAGAAAACTCTATTCGATCATTGTCATATTTCGAATGAATGTGACTACCCTAACACGGATGCTCCATCTAGAAAACTTGAACTCGAGAGACTAAGTTAAGAGTAGTCAAGTCTCTCTTACCACTCGACTAACAAACTCGGGAGATGCCAGCCACTGAAACTTCCAAGCTAACCAAACACATTAACTAGCATCACATGTACAAAAAGGCACATATGTCTACAAATTATGTAAAGTCAATTCATACATAGCCATTGAGTACATGTCTAACATATCACAGGAAATGATCCTCCCAAGACTTATTATATATTCCTTTGAAGAATCAATTTCTACTCTACACATCCTATTAATAATACCAACTTACTAGAGAATACTTTGCACACGAAGAACCAAAACCACTGAAAATGTCAGTGTTTACATCAGACCGCTGCAAGCACCCGAGAAGAAATTAAATACGGATTGTGGGCACTGGACGTCTATTCAGACCCGCCTTGCATAGGCAACATTACATGTGGAGACTGCAACCACAAGCATTTCAAGTCCAGTTAGTTAAATACAAGATCCAAGAGAATAAAATAAACACAACAATGAGCACACCAATTTTAGATTTGTACTTTTACTTTTTAATAATATTTTCAATGAAAGAACAACGCATCATCTGACTATAATGAAAACCTTATCATATTGGTTCCCCCACCCAAAGATAAAGGAGGTGACTACTTTGGGATAAACACCCCACTTGTTGCTGAATGTGTCCTGTCCATGAAACTAGATTTGGCAAAAATGAAAACACTAATGGAGGTGGTAACAAACTAGCAGACACTGTGGTTGAAGGAGATAAGAATAAAGGTGCGATCAAGTGATAAAAATGAAAATGGCATAAAATACTGAGGCAAGGTCAGCTGTCAAGTTTTTTAAGATAGTAGACTAGCAATGGTGACCGCATATTGACGCTAGTGAAAACAGAGAGGAAATGGGAAATAATGAAACTCGCAGCACAGGTGCTAGAACTGGTCCTTGAAGCTTGGTTGTAAGACATTAATGGGAGGAATAACATAGGTAGTAGGTACAAAACAAAGATGAATGGTTGTTCCCCGAGGATTGAACAACGCCACATAGGCACAAAAGATAACAACCGTTATGGGTTGATGAAGAGAGAAATGTGCTCATCCAGCAATCATATGTTTCGCAGCACAACACAGAACATGGTGACTTATTTCAAGCAGATGATTCAAGACAGACAATCATGCCAAATAAAAACTTAAGGAATTAGATAACAACAAGAAGTTCACCGCCACATAACTTTCCTGGCACGACTGGATTATTTTACAGATGTTAATTTATCACACATCAAACTGAATCAACTAAAGGCAAAGCTGCTATCTACATGCATTGGGTCATGTGCATGCACATGTGAAGAGAAAATTACTTGGGAATTTGTATAATTAACCCCTTGATGAGAAATCTGCAAGCGACAAAAGGTCTCATAATTAGGTTCACACATAAATTCTATTTCGTAAAACAAAGAGACAG
>NBIL01009104.1:0-12372 GCA_002752925.1 Viola pubescens var. scabriuscula
TTGCAGGTCATCGGAGAAGCTTCTACCACCATCTTCCGGCGTGCCATTTGACGAGAAAACCCTCACTCCGTTCCACGGATTATCAGAAAGGTCCTCTCCTGATGTAGCAATTTCATTCTTTCACATGAAATCAAAATTGGGTTTTTTATGAATTTTGAATGACAACATCCCATGTATCTTGCCAATGGATTTTCTGTATGTTTAAATGCCGTCTTTTTTCATACGGGAGAATCTTGTATTACATTCTTGGTTGATGTTGATTTTGTGTTTTGCAACAATTTTACATTCGTAGGTGTATCTTTTGTGGTTTACATCCCTAAACATAATATATCACAGTAACCACAGAATATAAGTATATGTTCGGTGTGAGTAGCTCGGTATTTTCATCCTTTAAATAAAATATAATTTGGTTATGCGCATAAAGAAATTACTTTTTCTTTTTTGAAATATTCAAAACTTTTAAAAATCAAAAGCCTAAACGAACCTTTTGCGTTTGTGCAAATAGGTTCTTACGTTTGTCCAAGTGTTTCAAATAGGTATAATTATTTAATTTAACTCATTTTCTATTTTCTGAAAATTCTAAAAACTATTTAATATTATCCTATCTGGTATTAAAATAATAATAAAATATTGATACTAGCTTACGTGGTAGTGTGAATAAAAATTAATTTCTTCCTTCTAGTGGGACCCACTCATGCCATGTCCGAGCATTTAGGGATTTTGGCTGGGTCAATTTGAGAGAAGATGGAGGTGAAGACGAAGAGGGAAAGGGGCTAGGTAAGTTCTAGCATGTGGGGCCCGTAGATGCTAACGTGACACGAGTGGGCCCACTTTAGGGGGGATTAATTTTTAATTACTTTGCTACGTTAACGTTTCGACACGTCAAGAAATATTAATATTTTATTCTTATTTCAATTCCACGTAGATATTTATAATATAAAATAATTTTTGAAAATTTCAGAAAATAGAAAATAAAATTTGTAAATATTAGGACCTATTTGAGATAATTATGCAAACAAAGACACTCCAATAATCATTTAGAGATATCAAAATGAGGAAAGTCACATGTCTTCAATAAAAGAAAAAGAAAAAAAACAAGAAAACCATAAGCACATCACTGAACTCAGGGAGAGGGTGTTGTTTCTCTTCCGGTTTGCCCTGCGACAAGGCCGAGATTTGTGGTGCAACCGTGCAACTGTCCCTTGCCATGCAATTTGCAAACCCCCGTTTTTCTTCCCAGCAGAAGTTGCTACAAGTATTTTACTTTTTTATTGTGCTATGAAAAAGACTGAAAAGAGTTTTGGGCTTAGAAATGTAATGCAAGAATCATGGGCTTAGGCGTCAATTTGGGCTTTACACAAAAGAAAAGCCCATGCAATATTCGCAGTCTTTACACATTAACAATGGAGAAATGCCATTGACGACTCGTCGAGGAGAAGTTCTTTCTGATACAAATTGCAAATGAAGCAGTAATTGAAGAAGAGGAGGAGGAAGGAGGAGAGAAGGTTTAGACAACAAATCAAGAGGATGGGAACTAACGCTGTGGCATTAGCGCCAGGGTTATCTCGGAAGCTGAAGAAGGTATTGGAATGTCGAACGGACACTCCTGATCTAGTAGCTTCGCTCAACACTCTCTCCACTTTCTACACCGAAAACACCCCTCAGGCTCGCCGGAATCTCAGATCCACCATTGAAGAGCGCTCTCTTCAGATCAACCACCAGTTTCTTCAAGCCTCCCGCTCTGCGCAGCAGGTACACCTTCCTCACACTCCTCCTGCCAACAAAAAATGACTTCTGTTGCTCTTCGAAACAGTTGATTGAATGAATCTTGAATTTGTTACTAGGCTTTGGATCAAGTGGAAGAGGAGGTTAATGCCCTGGCTGAATGTTGCGACAAGTAATTTATCTTTTTTCTCATTTTGTTTCTACAGTGCCATTGCCTTTTTATGTTGCTTCTGTGTGTTTTATGTTGATTTTTTATGATTGTTGTTAGGATTGGAAAGGCCTTGAGTAGTTGCAGTGCGAGCACGGGTGATATTATTAGCACCACAGAGAGGCTCAAAGAAGAACTTGAACTTACCACCCAAAGACAAGAGATTGTCTCCTGCTTCCTCCGTGACTATCAGCTTTCGAATGAAGAGGTTTGATCCAATCTTTCATGCTGAATGCCTTTACTTTGATCAATTTGACCAGGCAGCTAATTTGTTGTGCCATTTCCAGATCAGTGCACTGAGGGAAGAAGAGCTGAATGAGAATTTCTTCAAGGCACTCTCTCATGTTCAAGAAATTCATGGCAACTGCAAAGTACTATTGCGCACACATCACCAGGTAATCAGATCAATGTTGTTTCATTTTGCAGTTCTATTAGCATTATCTGAAATCCACAATCATTAACTTGAGTAGCTAAACAGCGTGCTGGCTTGGAGCTGATGGATATGATGGCAGTGTATCAAGAAGGAGCCTATGAGCGCCTGTGCAGGTGATTTTTCCTTTTCCTTTTCCTTTTTCTAGTGAGACTTGTTCATGGAAGCATGCAATAGTTTCCCGTTCCCTTTGTTGTTGCCTTTTATAATTGTGGTCTATGCATGTTTTGAATTGATTAAGCGAGACGACACACATGTTTGGAGTTAGAGATGTCTGTTTCAGTGATAATTATGTTTATTACAATGTTACTGTGTCATAGCTCATGGTTTACAATGATTTGAACTGTGCCCTCTATCTAGAAAAAGAAAATGTAGTGCAAACTTTGGAAATGAACTGTTTAAAGTTTGAGGGAACTGTATTTGAGTTGCATCAAATGTCTTATGAGATACTGAATACTGACATGCATATGTGTTCTTCCTTGGTTTTGCACCTCAGTGCATGCCAGTTAAATGAGGAGCTATGGCCTTAAATTAACTAGTTTATAATTTTGACGGGTTGCATCACCCCCACCCCCCTCCTCCTCCTTTTTTTGTGTATTGAAAACAGTCTTGTTCAACTTTGTTAGGTTGCCTGTGCTTGTAGCTTAGACATATCGCTTTGCTGTGTTTCTAGGTGGGTTCAGGCAGAGTGTAGGAAATTGGGTGACACTGATAATCCTGAAGTTGGTGAGCTTTTGAAAACAGCAGTCCGCTGCCTAAAGGAAAGGCCTGTTCTTTTCAAGTATTGTGCAGAAGAGGTGATTCTCATGATACCAAGCATAATGATAGTGCCTAAAAATCGAGTTTGATTAATTTCTCTAGTTGTGTTTAATAATGTCTCTGTACTTATTACACAGGTAGCAAATATGAGGCACAATGCATTGTTTAGAAGATTTATAAGTGCTCTTACACGTGGAGGACCTGGTGGGATGCCGAGACCAATAGAAGTTCATGCTCATGATCCATTACGTTATGTTGGCGACATGATGGGATGGTTACATCAGGTTTGACTTGGATCCTCTTTAATTTGTTTTGCTTCTAGTCATGATATAGTTGAGTTATTTATTAATGTGGTTTTTAAATTCTTCTTGGTCATACATTGATAATACTTTGTTGCATTGGGGGCAGGCCTTGGCGTCTGAGAGAGAACTTGTTCTTGCACTACTAGATCCAGATGCAGTGGTAGATAGTAGATCCTCTGCAAACCAGTTCTCCAAGACCCTGGAGAATGTTAATAGAAAGGCAGAATCTGACTTGACATTTGTTCTGGATAGAATTTTTGAAGGAGTTTGCCGGCCATTTAAAGTTAGAGTAGAACAAGTTTTGCAGTCACAACCTAGTCTTATAACTGCATATAAACTCAGTAATACCCTGGAATTTTATAGCTATACTGTGAGTTAAGCTCTACATATCTTTGTTTACACTAATCCCATCTTCTTTTTAATCTTTATTGATGATGGTAACAACTTGTTTGGACTACAGATATCTGATTTGCTTGGGAGAGACACAGCTCTCTGTAATACACTTTGGGCACTTAAGGATGCAGCCACAAAAACCTTTTTTGATGTTCTGAAAAGCCGAGGAGAGAAGCTTTTACGCTATCCTCCACTTGTTGCTGTTGATCTTTCCCCACCACAAGCTGTGAGGGAAGGCGTCACTGTTCTTCTTGAGATAATTGAGACCCACAACAGCAAAATGATTCCTGCTGTAAAGGGAAAGTCTGATTTTGATTCAGTGATATCTGCTTTACTTGATCCCATCATCCAGGTGTGCTTGTGTTTGAGTAGTAGCAACATTTCATTAGTCTTCTTGCTGGGTATTTACTTGCTTCTGGTTAATAGTTTCAAATGTAATGGCATGAATAGCGGAATTGAATTTTTTGTGGTAATATGTGAATAAGGGTTACTTATAAAATGAGTATACTATCATTAAAATCTTAAGGTAAACATTGTGGGTGTCGAAATAAATAGATGCGATGATTTCAAATTTCAAAGGCTTTTAAGTTCATTCCCGTAGTTTCCTATCCTTCCATTTAAATTGTATTTAAAGCGTACTATTATCATATCCTTACAGGGCAATGACCTTTTTTTTTTTGCATATTAGTTAAACTATAAGCTTTCTTACTTTTAATTTCTGCAGATGTGTGAGCAAGCTGCAGAGGCACACAAGTCCAAAGGTGTTGGTCAATTTTCTAGAAGAAGAATGAGTTCCGACCCTAGCCAATTAAATAAATCATCAGTTGATGCACTCCTATCAAATAGCAATGCTGCTTCATCTAAGGTTTTCTTCTGTTGGATATTCTTGATTGTACAGTTTTATACGTGTGTGTATTTTAGCCATCTTCTTTGTCCTATTGGTTTTCAGAATATCCATGCTGGTGCACTGGACCAATACCATTAAATTGTTTGAGAGAATAGTTGTTTGAGAGTTAAGAAATGTCCGGCAGAGGGATGACAGAAACCTGGGGAAATAGGTTATCCCATGCATTTTTGCTTAAGGGTTAGGTTACGCCATGTTGGGATGGAGCATCAGTCTGCTTTAGTCATTTAGATGGTCATTTTCTTAGTAATTCTGTCATTCCTCTCTTAGTATCTTATAGAATTGTGCTCAGAGTTAAGGAAGCTGTCTAGAATTGGGCTTTTAGAAACCTAATTATGCCACCAACTCTTGAATTTGCTACTAGGAAGTCCCATTTGTCGACCTTGGTTGATGTATGGGGAAGTAATTTACTAAATAACTTATTGAATCCTAATTATCTCTCTTGTCTTTGGTTAATGCAGAATAGTGAAACACCTTCAAAAATATTCCTTATCAACTGCCTTTGTGCCATCCAACAACCACTACTTGGGCACGAGGTTGCTGCTGCATATGTAAAGAAGCTAGGAGCTTTGATAGATAATCACATGTATGCTTTAGTGGAGAAAGAAGTTGACGCCATTCTAAGAAGGTGTGGCTTCTCACAGAAGATGCAGTACTTCCGCGATTCACATGGCCAGGAGGGTGGCACCCCGCTATCACAGATTGAAGAGACGTCTTCGTCCTCTCTTTCAGAATGTCTGAGAGCTTTCTTTGGGCTCATTTTGGGAAGTGAGACTTCCCTTCCTGAATTCGAGCAGATACAGGTACCTAAGTTGCGATCTGAAGCCTGTGTCCAGGTGGCCAGATTGCTTGCAGAAGCATATGAGCTTATTTATACGGCAATAATGGATCCTAGGAATGGCTACGCAGAGCCCAAATCACTGGCGAGGCATCCTCCTGATCAGATACGGACAATTTTAGGAATATGAAGCCCTAAATATTCACATTTGGATTTTTTCTTCAATATATGAAAAGGTGAACCTTTTGTGTTTAGGAGATGAGAAAGTTTTGTTGATATTCCAGTTGTATGTAAAATTAGTTGTTTTTTTTTGTGATGAAATAAAATTACATTTCAGTTGATATGGTGCAGAAGATTCTTAACATGCAATTTGTTAGGCGTACCAGGTACTGAGTTACTGCTATTGTTTATGTAATGAAGGTTTAGCAATGTGATATCAATCACTCTCCTTGTCCTTTTCTTTCTTTTATTAAAAATGAATGTTAGCTTCCATTTTTAAGGAGCTTCCCATTGTATTAGTATGGTTTCTTCAGTGGTATGACCCTATGAGTTCGCAAATCGCAAAGCAGTAAATGTTAGATCTCGAGCTCGAGTTTCTTATGAATTGAATGCTTTTAAACTGCACAGGAGTGTCTGATTAGAAATTTTATTCAATCTCTGCTTAGTAATATGCAGCCTATGGCAGTAATGTTATAACTTATCGGGGTTGCGTAATGCGCTAACAGATAACTGACCATCTTGTGTTTGAAGGTAGGACAGACAGAAAACCAACCGGCCGATGCAAAGGTCAGATTCATCAAAATGAGTAGATGTGAGACACAATCTAAATCTTTGCTGGTATTATCTTTCGCGGACAACCAATTAGCTACGTGACTACTGTAATACTGTTGGCTAATATAATACTACAAATATAACAAAATCAGTCCAAACTTGGAAAGAAGACGAGAAAAAGAAAGAAATAGAAATCCCATAATTCCCTAGAAAAAGAAATAAAATAAACACCAAATAGAATCAATAGATAATTGGAGAAGGAATCTGTTTGTACATTGTATTGGATGCAGTAAGTACATGAAATGAAATCTCACCCATAATCCCCTGATCTGCTTAGGTACTGTCCTGGCCATTTCACCAGCAACACCAACCCATAAACCATTTCTGATCTAATCTGTCAGTTTCCTCTGTTTTTCTTCAATTCATACGGAATTTTCAAAGTGGAGTCCTTATTAGTAAGAAGGAAGAGTAAAGCCATGGCGGCGGCGGCTTATTCCTTGTCAGCAGCAGACTCATGGAAGGCGCACACCGCCATGGCCTCCGTTCAGCTCTTCAACGGCGGCTACCACGTCATCACCAAGATCGCCCTCAATGTTGGTGTCAACCAGGTCGTCTTCTGCGTCTTCCGTGATCTTATCGCCCTCGCCATCCTCGCCCCTCTCGCCTATTTCCGCGACAAGTAATCCTTCCCTTCCCTTCCCCTAATTTCTTCTGCTTTTGTCTTTCAATGTACGGAAGTTCAAATCTTTGAGGCTTCAATGATGATCCCATTTCTCAAACTGAACTGGGCAGCTCCTTAAGTTTGATAATTGAATCATGGCTAGAAAATGGCACTGTGTTTTAAATACTTTGTACCTCTTTTCTTCTGCAGAAGGATTCGACCGCCTATGACTGCACGCTTCCTACTGTCCTTCTTCTTTCTTGGGTTAACTGGGTAAATTTGAAATTCTCTATGTTCCCAATTTGTTCTGCTCATGTTTTATTTTTCTGTAACGTTTTAGTGAGCCATTCTTATGTGTTCTCATCTTTGTTGGGCTATAGGATATTTGGCAACCAGCTCCTCTTTCTCCTTGGTCTTGGCTACACTAATCCAACCTACGCTGCTGCGATACAGCCTGCAATTCCAGTCTTTACATTCCTCTTGGCTGTCATGATGGGGTGAGTGCGTTGAAATTTATGCGCTCTTTGTTCATATTTGTTTCTTTATGTGTGTATATTTCTTTTGGTGGATATTCATTTCTTATCATCGTACATTTTCTTGCAGTACAGAAAGAGTGAATTTGTTTAGAATTGAAGGTCAAGCAAAGATCGGAGGTACATTTGTCTGTGTTTCTGGTGCCATATTAATGGTTCTGTTCCGTGGTCCGGCTGTGATAGGATCTAAGCAAGCAGACTTCTTTGGTAGTGAGATAAGTGTCAGGGGTCAACCGGAGCCAGCTGGTTTGTTTTTGACAAGCTTTCTCAGCCTTGGATTAGATACTTGGCACCTTGGAGTTTTATGCTTAATAGGAAATTGTTTATGTATGGCTGCTTTCCTAGCTATTCAGGTAACAGATTATATATCTTTGACATAGGACACAGAAATTTGAAATCACAGAAGCTGAAGTCTTTTAGTCTTTTTCCTTAGCCAACGTTAATCAGTAGTCATTCTTAGGATTCCTAACATGATGTATTAGCAGTCCCCTGCTGAATTAGTGTCGAATTGTAAAATGGTTTATTTCAAGCTGAGCTACTTGACAACTACGCAACTGTCTAAACCTTTTCTACAAGGAGATGAAGGACTTCGTCTAGCTATAACCAAGTGGCTCTTTGCAATTATCAAAAGTTATGGGCTAGTCTACTCTTATGTTTCTTTAGTGATGCATGAAAGTGAATTATGTTAATCATGTGCAGGTTTCTGAAATTAAGATCTGTGAACTCAATGCTTGATTTTTATTTGAATTTTGGTTTTGTTGGTACAATTCTTGCATATGGCTGTTTGAGAAAGAAAAAATAAAGTATTAACCTTGTGATATTGAAGCATATATTGGAATTTTCATTCAAAAAGTTAAATTGTCTGTGAGAATACTCTGTTATTTTGCATGCTTCTAGGTTTAGTAGGTTTCATGTCTAATGGTGGCTAACTGATAGTTTTGCAACCTTACAGGCTCCTCTTTTAGCAAAATATCCTGCCAGTCTTTCAGTCACAGCATATTCATATTTTTTTGGAGCATTTTTTATGGTAGTGACTGCATTCTTTGTGACCAATGAATCAACAGACTGGAGTTTTACCCAATCTGAGCGTTGGGCAGTCATCTATGCGGTAAGTTTCTGTTTGCTGTTATATTAACCTTGATCTTACGTGTGTGTGCAAATCTCTCTTCTCATTTTACTCTACCTTAACTCTTTGAAAGCAATTATTGCTTGTCTACACTCGTTGGACTAAGGCCTGAAAGAAACTGGAAAACGAAATGGTGACATTTCTCTTACTCGGGGAGGAATGCCCTTCCTTTCGGTGTAGTATAGTACTTTATTTTTGAACCTTCACTTCAGGGTGATGCATCAATGTGTGTCAGCCTAACTCTCACACAAAGTTATACTGATAAATTGGCTGCATTATGCATTACTAGATCACAGTGCAGTATCAATTTCTTTCCTCGTAAAAAAAAATCTTTTTGTGTGTTGTTGAGTGGGTGAAATTGTTTAAATTGTGCACTTTGTGTCAACACAGTTATTTGTTAAGTAATGTCGTTGTTCATCCCCTAGCTTAACCTATACATTGCTAAAAAAAATCCTTTTCTTTCAATTGTACTGAAGGAGGATATCATTGAGGTGGATATCAACCTTAGAATAAAAAACGGTGCTTAAAAAGGACTTGTATGACTGTTGAGATCGAAAAGTCGTGATTAGGTTGTCAGAACAATTTCATTTAGAACTTCAATTCAAGGAACTTTGCTTTTCAGTCGCTACTAGCTTGTGGTGGGAATAAGTAGTTTTCTCATTAATAAATGGGGTTGAGGATGTCTAGTTGTGCACATCTATCTGTGCGTTCATGAATTTAAGGTAGAGATGTCTAAACGCACATCCAAAGAAAGTGACATCATACAAAATGATTGCATCCATGGAAGGGGCAGAGTGATACCTGTTGGAGCTGATGGCCCTAGTTCATAAGTGAAACAAAATGAGTAATTAAAACCCACTGTAACCAAATTGAAACCTTGTGTAATTTCTTTCTGGAAAGAAGTAATTCTTATCATGTGGCAGTATTGCTCTGGCATGGCATGCCGCATGCTAACACAATTGAAATTCCAAATTTAATGATGTTAAGAGGTGATTTAGCATCTCTAATGGTGAACTTGGAATTTTATTGGTTCTTCTTATACGTGTTGCAAAAGTGAGTATGACCTGTAGTGAACTGAAAGCAAACATTCTCTTTTCACATCATCTTCGAACGTGTGGTATCCTAATAGGTAGGTCAGGTGTGTAACCCCTGTAGGATTGTTGACCCTTTGGTTCACAGTGCTTTTGCCTCTTTGCACTGGATCTTCTAATCTTCATCCAAAAATTAGGTAAACTTCCATTTAAAATGGATGATGTCCTTTTTCCTGCATGCTTATGAGCTAGTCATGTTTTTATGCAATTATATAGATAACAGTAGCACTAATTTCTTCCTCTCCCTTTATAAGCTGTGCACATAGAATCATTTAAGTCACAAATTCGACTGCTTTCTTCCTTAAAATTTGTGTGGCAACTGAGCTTTCTGTAACTAATTACATGTAACAACTTTGTATATATAATGGCTGCTCCTCGTGCCTTATTTTCTCAGGGAGTTGTTGCGTCAGCTATTAATTATGGACTCCTGACATGGTCCAATAAGATCTTAGGACCTGCTTTAGTTGCACTGTACAATCCACTTCAACCAGCAGCTTCTGCTTTCCTATCAAGAATTTTTCTTGGCAGTCCTATTTATTTGGGAAGGTATTTATCTAGTCACTTGCTTTTTAGACCCGATGCACTTAGCTTGTATATATATACTCACTCGCACTCACAGGCACGCGTAATTATAGAGTCAAAATGCAATTTGCTTGATTGGAAGATGATTTGCTCTAGATCATACGCTCGTGAGGACCGCAATGGTTGTAGTCCCTAACTTGCAATTTGTATGAAAAAGCAAAGAAAACCTGTTCTTGAATCTATTTCTCATTGACTAGAAAGACCAAAACTTGAATAGTGATGGTACGAGAAGGAAAGTGACTTTGTGTTACTTTTATGGAAACAGCATCACAGGAGGAACGCTGATAATTGCGGGTCTCTATTTGGTCACTTGGGCATCATACAGAGATAGACAAGCAGCTCCGGCTATTATTCCTCAGATTGCTGCTCAGGACGATGAGCCTCTTATTCACAGAGACGCGCTGACGAACAACAAGGGTATGTACCAGAGAGGACACATAGTTTCACCAAAATCCCGCGATTAACAAAAATTACAATCATATACATGTGTAATAGATGTATACTTTTTAATTTCGGTTCGAAAGGTCACCTCCACATTCATCCCTCTGTTACACCAATTGCTGACTGCTGTTTCATACACTTGTACATCAGTCTAACGAATCTGTTACTGCAGTGCCCTGTTTTCTGTTCGTTTGAGTGAAAAATGCTTAGGTCTGCAGACCGTTTTATTTTTCTTTTGAATTTTATTGAGAGCTGAGTGGACAACTGGACATGGAGGATGCACTAATAATCATATCAATGCAATATAGGTAAAAAAAATTACATTGAGCTCGGTATCAATGAGCTAAAACTCATTAATATCAATGCATTATATCCAGTTCGTGCATAAGTATCTTTTTTCCAGTCTTGTTTAATTTGTCTCCATTCTCTCTACTACTTTCCACTTTTTGGCTTTACTTTCACAATTTTTAATAATATTTTTTTTGGTAATACTTCAACTGTTAGTTATTTTGACATTAAGTTATTATTTTATTTTCATCGGTTAAGTAGCTAGAATCGGCTGAAAAAAAGTTAAATTGTCTTAAGATCTTTGGTTTGCAAGAACTTTCTAAAAATAAAATAAAATATTATGTATGGAAGTTAAATTTTGTATAAAATTTAGCTGAATGTAAAGTAGCATACATTATTACATCATGCACCAAGTATAGTTTAAAAATCTCACGGAGTAGTATTAAAGTAACATGTTATGTGGGTTGTCAATATCCTTAACTAATACTTTGAGTTTCTTTCAAGAAAAATAAATTAATATTTCCAATTTAAATTTTGAGGACGAGGCAGATCATGTTAAGAGTCAATAACGCTCAAATAATAAATTGCTTACTCGGGTGATGAACGACGAGTGGATCTTTGATCGGATCGGTGACTTGTAGCTCAAATCTTGGTCATCGATTTACCTGCAAAGCGCTAAGGGTTAGCTCGACGTAAACGATCCGATGATCAAGTCAATAAATATTATACGAATTATAATTGAATAAGTATAAATATATTTAAATACGAAGTGATTGATAAAGAGTGATGATGATGACGGTAAAGTTATGTCGAGATGAGATGATTGATGTCGTTCGTTGTTTGTGTTTCTTTTCTGATTAGTTTAGCAAAATAGGAGATGTCATATTTATTTTTAATAGTAGAGTAGCGTAGGTTTAAACCTAAAATAATGGGCTTTAAGTTTAATACACTCGGGTCTTAAACGTTTGTCGTTTTACTTTAGTGAGTCTCAAAAGTTTTATTTTGTTTTTATTAGTCTCAAATGTTATATCCGTTAGTTCATTTAAGTCTCAACCGTGACAAAAATAATTAATGGAGACAAACTCCATTAACAGTGCACTTGTGACATTTTTAATATATTTTTTTTATTGACGTGTCATTCCATGTCATATGAGATATCAACATTTCTAAAAAAATAAAATTCCAAAAAAGACTAAAAAGAATTCCAAAAAATATTTTCTTTGAAAAGTTAATTTTAAAAAAAAATCAGAAAATACTACTTTCATAGTTGAAAAAATAAAAAAGATGCTAAAAATCCAAAGGTTGCCGCCGACGGCCCGCCGTACAACATCACCATCTTTTCCTTCAATTCCGTCCTCATTTCTTTGAATATTAAAAAAA